>PVJH01013407.1:0-60647 GCA_004026705.1 Nesogale talazaci | reverse complement strand
GAATCTCTCTCTTCTGTTTCCTTCAGAGACCATAATGGTAAAAAAGATTCCACATGCAATTATGCAGCACTGATTCAAGGATTCGACTCTGCCAATCCGTTTTAACCATTAAAGAAAAGGATGTCTACACGGGGGCTAAGGTAGTTTAGGAATGGCAGTGTGTGAGTTCTGTACTACAGGTGCTGGTGAAAGCTAATTATCCCCATTCACTAATATAATGGGCTTCCTCTGCACAGCAGTAGTTTTATATAAACTCTCATATCCGATGTTCCCAGCCACTGGCTGAGATATGAAGAGGATGCAGAGTACTATGACTGAAATTAAAGAACAGCTTTATTGAGAGAGCATTCCTATCACATAGAATTCACCCTTTTAAGTTGTACTATTCGATGTTTGTTTTGTTTTTTTTTTGGTATATTCACAGACATAGGCAACCATCACCAGTCAATCTTCTATCACCTCAAAAAAGAAAACAGACCCTGGAGCTTTCGATTACCCCCTAGTTTCCTCTTCCTCCTGTCCGTGCCCTAGGCAAAAACAACTAAACAACTTTCTGTCTCTTCAGAGTCACCTATTCTGGACATTCCACCCTCCCCCCTTTAAATATGTTGTGTTGGTTACAAATATATACAACACAGCATTTGTCAGTTCAAAGACATTCATCCCACTAACCAAGCCATGCTATCATCATCCATTGTCATTGCTGTGTGTGTTAGTCTGGGTTCTCTTGAAAAACAAAACCAGATTCTATAGATGTATTGATAGATTTAAGGAGCGTGAAAGAATACAGCAACTAATTAGTCTTGACCGCAATACAGAATGACTCAGTTCAACTCACATCTGTGACAGTTGATAAACTGGAAGTCCTCCAACTCACAAGAGCTGTTGGGCCCAAAGTCAAGGAAGCAGACAGTTGAGTCTTCCCTCGGACACTGCAGGCAGAGTCCCCCCACAGGCAGCAAACAGCAGGACGGGTCACCAAAAGCCAGCCCCTCGGGAGCTCATTGAAGCAGGCCCAGGGATGTCAAACTCAAGCAATCCAAGACGACAGTATCCACCAGTCTCAAGCTCAAGTGAGGCACACAACAGCAGCATGGCGACGTAGGTCTCAAAGGATTCTCAGACTCTAGGGAGGCTATCCGAGAGCTGCAGGTTGGCTTGTCCCCCAGGTTGTGTAGCTCACAGTTGAGACAAAGAACTAGCTAAAGCAGCCGCGCGCTGGCTGGTCTGATCACCAGAGAGCAAGAGAGTGAGGGGCAGGTCAGGTTAAGCCTTTTTACTCTTGGCCCTCCGTTCAAACTGCGATTAATCCCACATGTTCCTATTGGCTGGGGCAACACAATAAACCGACCTATCACACCGTGATATCTATCCCCATTAATAGATATTCAAAACATCTTACACACTCATTTAACACATTCAACATTTCATATAATTATAATCATAATGTGTGATTTTCTCTGACTGGTTGCTTTCACTTAGCATAATGTTTTCATCCAAGCTGTAGTCTATGTCCATCAGTGCTTCCTTCCTTCAAATGGTCGATTAATCTTCCATTATTTGGAGGTAGATTCCACCCTTTCTTTGTCTGTTTTTCAGTTGATGAATAGTTGGGTGGTTTTTACCCTTTGAATATAAGGAATGATGTTGCTATCATTATTCATTTGTAAGCTTTTATGGGGGATATGCTTTCTCTATTAAAAAACTCTTAAGAGTTTTATATTTGGCATCATGCAATTCAATAGATCAATCATGTTAAAGAGAGTTGTGCATCATCTGCACAATCAATTTCAGGAGTGTGGCTATCTGATTTCATGACTCTTGGGACTATACCTGGGTGTGGAGATGCTGGGTCACAAAGAAGCTCTAGTGTTTTACCATTTGAGGAGCAGCCAGAATGCTATGCAAAGTGGCTGGACTGTCTTATATTCCAGCAGCACCGCGTCAGCATATTGATGTATCCACATCCTCATCAGTGCTTATTATCTGATGTTTTGATGATAGCAATGACTGTTGGGGTGAAATACCATCTCACTATGGCTTTGATTCACATATCTTTTGATTTTACATTCCTTTCATGTCCTCAATGGCCATTCTTTCAACTTTTTTTGGAAAAATGTCTAATCAGCTCCTTTGTCCACCTTTAAATTGGGTTATTTGTCTTTTTGTTATTGATTTTTAAGGCTTTGAAAATATATTCTAGATGTAAGTCTTTATCAGAAACATGCTTTACAATGGCCTCTCCCACTCTGTGGGTTGTCTTTTTCACTTTCTTGATAGCAATCTTTGAAAAATAAAAAGTCAAAAATTTGAGGAAGTCGAATATATCTAATTTTTTCTTTTTTGTTCAGGCATTTGATGCCATTATTAAGAATTCATTACCTGTAACCTAGGGGAATTACTGAAACCCAAATGAAGACTAGGTATGACAGTGGGACAAGAGGAAAGTAAAAGAAAATAGAAGAAAGAACTAGGAGACAAAAGGAATTTATAGAAGTCTAAATAAAGGCATATACATTATATAAATATATATATGAGGATGGGCAAAAGATCTATGTGCATATGTTTATAGGTTCAGTATTAAGGTAGCAGATGGACATTGAGCCTCCACTCAAGTACTCCCTCAATACAGAAATACTTTGTTATATTAAACTGGCATTCTGTGGTGCTTACTTTCCCAACACAATCGCTGAAGGCAAAGTGGGTGCATAAGCAAATGTGGTGAAGAGAGCTGTGGTGAAGAATGTGGCTATCAAAAGATGAAGCATCTGGGGTCTTAAAGGCTTGCAGGTAAACAAGCAGTCATCTAGCTCAGAAGTAACAAAGCCCACATGGAATAAGCACAACAGTCTGTGTGATCACGAGATGTTGAAGGGATCATGTATCAGACATCAAGGCACAAAAAAGAATCATATCATTGTGAATGAGGGGGAGTGCAGATTGGGGACTCAAAGCCCATCTGTAGGCAACTGAACATTCTCAACCCCTCTAACAGAAGGGTCACAGGGAAGAAGTGAACAAGGCAGGGTGCAGTGCAGCAACGCTGAAACATAAAACTTTCCTCTTGTTCTTAAATGCTTTCTCTCCCACACTATCATGATCCCAATTCTACATTACAAATTCAGCTAGACCAGAGGGTATACAATGGTACAGATAGCAACTGGAAACACAGAGAATCCAAGGACCTGTGGTGAGAGTGGCGATATTGGGAGGATGGAGGGAAGGTTGGGTAGAATGGGGGAACTGAGCACAGGATCTACATATAACCTCTTCTCTGGGGGGGTGGACAACAGAAAAGTGGGTGAAGGAAAACGTCAGACAAAGATATGATAAAATAATAATTTTTGAATTACGAAATGTTCATGAGGGAGGGGGAGCAGGGAGAGAGGGGAAATGAGTTGATACCAAGGGTTCAAGTAGAAAACAAATATTTTTAGAATGATGATGGCAAAAATGTACAAATGTGCTGGACACAATGGATGGATGTATGGATTGTGATAAGAGATGTATGAGCCCCCAATAAAATGATTTAAAAAAATGATCAAGTCAAAATGGCCTGCCAGTCACAAAATATTCATGAAAAAAAAAAAGAAGATAGAAAGAAAATGCTTTGGAAATAATGATGTCAACGTGTGTACAAGTGTGCTTGATAGAAATGATGTAGGGATTGTTATAAGAGCTTTTAAATCCCCAGTTAGAGGATTTATTAAAATAAAAAAATAGTTGTATGAGCCCCCGATAAAGTGATTAAAAAAATCTATCACCAAATCTGAGGTCATGATGAGTTACCTCTATGTTTTCTTTTAAGGATTTTATAGTTTTTGCTATTTAAAAAAAAATTACTTGGGGCCCATACAACTCTTGTCACAATCCACGCATCCATCCATTTGTACATTTGTTGCCATCATCATTTAAAACACATTGTCTTTCTACTTGAGTCCTTGGTTATCATCTTCTCACTTTCTCCCTCCCTCCCCCACACTCTCTCCATCATGAGCCCTTGATAATTTATAAATTATTATTATTTTTCATGTCTTACACTGACAAGTGTTTGCTTACATTTATATATTTGATCCATTTAAACTTTTTGTATATTGTGTCAAGTAATTGTCTCATGTCCCACTTGTATGTGGACGACCATTTGTCCTCAAGCCATTTGTTAAAAAGACTATTCTTCCTCCAATGAATGCTTTTGATATGGCATGGAGCTTACTGCTGGAAAATTAATTCCACTCTACTGCCTCATATGTCAATGCTTAGGCCAGTTGTTTCTTTTTTTAAATATTCTTCCTCTCTCTCTCTCTCTTTTTTTCTTTTCTGCATCACTGCCCGGGTGGGAGTAGGAAGCCCAGCCTTGCTCCTGGAGAGCTGCTGCTGGATTTGAACCGTTAACCCTGTGAGCAGCAGTGTTGCACACAACCACTGTGCCCCCAGGGCTCAGCTCCAGTTTTCTCTTTCTGTTGCATTTTGGTGAGTTTTTAAAAAATATTTTTATTTGGGGCTCTTACTTCTCTTATCACAATCAATACATTCATCCAGTGTGTCAAGCACATTTACACATAATGATGCCATCATCATTCAAAGCAGTGTCTTCTCACTTGAGCCCCTGATATCAGCTCTACATTTCATCCCCTTCCATCCCCCACCCGACCACGCTCATGAACCCTTGATAAGCTATAGATTATTATTTTCATATTTTATATCATCCTTTGTCATCCCTCACCGCTTTTCTGTTGTTTCTCCCTCTGGGAGGGAGTTATATGTTGATCCTTGTGATTGATTCACCCTTTCTCCCCCCAACTTCCCATAATCCACCTGGTATCTCACCTTTCATTGTTAGCCCTGAGAGGTTTATTTATCCTGGATTCCCAGTGTTTCAAGCCCTTCTCTGTAGCAGCATGCACGCTTTGGTTTAATCCAATTTGTAAGGTAGAATTGAAGTCATGGTAGTGGGGGGAAGAAAGCACCAAAGAACTATAGGGAAACTTTGTGTTTCATCGGTGCTATTCTGCACCCTGATTGGCTCATCTCTTCCCTATGACCCTTCTTGAGGGGATGTCCATTTGTCTACAGATGGACAGTGACTCTTCCCTCCATGCACCCCACTCCCCCATTCACCGTGAGTATAGTTTTGTTCTGGGTCTTAGATGCCTGACACCTGATCCCATTGACACCTCATGATCACACAGGCTGATGTCCTTCTCCCATGTGGATTTTATTGCTTCTCAGTTAGATGGCTGCTTGTTTATTTTCAAACCTTTAAGACCCCAGATACTATATCTTTTGATAGCCAGGCACCATCAGCTTTCTTCACCACATTTGCTTATGCACTTATTTGGTCTTCAGCGATTTTGTTGGCAAGGTGACCATCACTGAATGCTGGATTGTTAGAAAAAAAAATATTCTTGTGTCAAGGGAGTACTTGTGTCAAAGCCCAATGTCCATCTGCAACCTTAATTCTTAACATATAAATAGGAGTACATAGTTCTTTCCCCTCTCGTTTTATATATGTGTATATATATATGTGTGTGTGTGTGTGTGTGAAGTACATATGTACATGCTTATATTTAGGCCTCTAAAATATCCTTTGTCTTCTGGTACGTTCCTCTATTTCCTTTTACTTTCCTCTTTGCCCACCATCATGTTTGGCCTTCATTCGGGTTTAGTAATTCCTCACTGCTATATCTTCCTTGATTAAACCCCACTAGGTGCATCCTAAGACTTTTCTTCTATTGATTTTAGTTCTTTTGTTGTTCCCTTGTCTCTGGGTTGGTTTCCCCCTACTCACCTCCACTCCACCTCTTTCTCCCATATCCCCTTGGAATTCAGTCCTGTTCTTTTCATCTCCAAATTATTTATTCTGCCTATCTTCTCTAGATAGATATGCAGATACATTAATAAGTGCAAAAACCAACCAAAGCCAAATAAAACAATAAAGGAAGTCAAAACAATAAGAGCAACAAAAAACAAAAACAAAATAACAATTAAAAAAAGGAAGCCACTGACAAAAATAGAAAAACCTATAAAAAGTTCAAGGCCTGTTTGTTGGCTTTAAGAAGAGTTTTCCAGTCAAGTCTGGTGGAGTTCCACACTCTGTCTCCCAAGTCTATTTTTGGTATTCCCCAGAGATTTCGTCACTCTGCACCCACTGTTGCTCTGTTGCTTACCTTCGATGCCTTACCCCAATGTGTGGGGCCACACTGTGCACTATTCTCCCACCCTGTCTCCACTGCAGTCTCCCGCAGTGCCATGGTTCAGTGAGGGGTACCATGTCCTGTGGTTGGGCTGGCCCTATGATTTTTCCCGTATGTGCTGTCTGCATTGAGCAGGGACTTTGTCCTTGGGGTTTGGTAGGTCAGGATGTCCTCTCTTTCCTCTCCAACACTTTTTGTTTCTCCTATGTGCTCTAATCCAAGGCACCCCTTTCCTCAAGCTGTCCTTTGAAGTGTATTCTTCTGGGGGAGAAGGGAGTTCCACATAGTTGGGATTGGGGTGTTCCTGCAGATCTCTCTATTGGTTCCCTGGTACATGCCAGTATGTTGTATTCACATCCTGGCACATCAGGTTGAAGCCTGGTCTCTCTTTGCCTCTCCTGTGGAGATATAAGCAATACTCTCCCCTTGGGTGGGTTAGTGTCCTGCTCCCACAATACCCAGGTCTTTTTTTCCCCTTTTAGTTGGCTGCAATATGTATCCCTGGATTGGGTTTGGCCCTTGTCATAGTTGCTGGACCTCACCCCAGGGATATATGTATATAGTAGCTTTTCCCATATGCCCCCCCCCCCCTTAAACTTACCTCACTGGACTCGTGTTGTACTTGTCCTTCTGTGGTTGACTTACTTCACTTAACACGATTTCCTCCATTTCTTACCATGCAGCAATGTCCTTCATGCATTTATCACTGCTTTTTAGACACTCGTATGTATATACCACAGTTTTTAATCCATTTACCTATTGATGGAAATTTGGGTTGTTTCCAACTCCTTACAATTGTGAACTGTGCCGCAATGAACACTGGAGCACAGACGCCTGACTGTGGTTTGTTTCTTGCCTCTTCTGGGTATATGCCCAACAGGGGGGGGTTGCTGGGTCATATGGTAGCTCAATCTTCATCTCTTTTAGATATTGCCATCTTGCTTTCCGTAATGGCTGTACATTCCTACAGGTCCTCCAGCAGTGGACGAGAGTTCCTATCTCCCCATAGCCCCTCCAAAACTCATTGCTTTCTGATTTTTTGAATTGGGCTATCTTTGAGGGTGTTAGGTGGTATCTCATAGTTGTTTTAATTTGCATTTCTCTTACAGCTAATGATCAGGGACATTTCTCACATGTTTATTAGTCATTCAGACTTCTGCCCTCGTGAAATTTTTGCTCATGTCCTTTGCCCACCTCTTTAGTGGACAGTTAGTTTTCTCTTATGGTAAGCTTGCAAAGTGTTGTGGATTTTAGTAATAAGGCCTTTGTCTGATATGTCATTGCTAAAGGTATTTTCCTAGTCTGTGGATTCTCTTATTATGTACTATTTTGGTGAATACTTTTGATGTACACAGGTGGTTTATCTTTAGTACATCCCATTTGTCAATTTGTATTTATATCCTTCCCTATTTCCCATAGCCCATGTATTCCCTGTGCCAAGGTTTTCAGGTTTGTCCCAATTCCCTCATTGTTTGGGGTTTTATTTCAAGGTCTGTGCTTATCTTGAGTTTACTCTTGTACATGGCATGAGGTAAGGGTCTTGCTTCATTTTTCTGCAGGTAGATATGCATTTTTTCCAGCACCACATTTTGAAGACGGTATCTGTTTCCCATTTGATATTTTTGGGGCCCTTATCAAAAATCAGTTGTTTGTATGCTGATGCATTTATTTGAGTTTTCAGCTTTTTTTCATTGGTCTGAATATCCATCGTTATACCAGTACCACACTGTTTTGACCACTGTGATCATATAATACGTGCTAAAGTCAGGTAAAGCAAGTCCTCCCACTTTGTCCTTTTTCTTGTGGAGTTCTCTGCTAATTCTGGGTTTCTTCCCTCTCCATATGAAGTTGGTAATCCAATTTTTTGAAAAAGGATGATGATATTCATGTCAGGATAGCATTAAACTTATATAGTGTCTTGGGCAGAACTGACATCTTTACTATATTGAGCATGGGATCTTCTGTTTGTTGAGGTCTCTCTTGGTTTCTTGTAATAATGTTCTGTAGTTTTCCTCATACACATTTTTTAGTTAGTTAGTTAGGCTTATCCCTAGATATTTCAATTTGTGCTTGGCAATTATAAAGAGTACTATATTTTTAATTGCCTCTTTTGTGATCTTGTCTGATGTGTATAGCAGTCCAATAGACTTGTGTTTGTTGATCTTGTATCCTGCCACTCTGCCATATTCCTCTATCATTTCCAACACTTCACTTCTGAAGTTTTGGGGTTTTCTAACATATAAAATCATATCATCGTGAATGTTTGGGGTTTTATGCCTCTTCCTTCCCCTGATGAAAACCTTTGGTGTCTTTTCCTTGCATTATGTTGTTAGCTAGTACCTCCAGTAGGATGGTAAATTAGGAGTGGAGACAAGGTGCATCCTTGTCTTGTCCCCCTTTTCAGTGGAAGTGTTTTCATCTTTTATGCCTTGATTATCCCATTGTCTGTTGGTTTTTTCAAATATTGCTTGTATAATATTGAGGAATTTTCCTTCCATTTCTATCTCCTTGAGTGTCTTAAACAGGAATGGATGTTGGATGTTGTCAAATGATTTTTTTCTCCATCTATTGATACTATCATGTGGTTCTTAAAATTTTTCATCCCAATGTGATGAATAATACAAGAAGTCTTTTGTATGTTGAACCATAATTGCATTCCTAGTATGAATCCCACTTGGTCATGGTGAATTATTTGTTTTATATGCTGTTATACTCTATTGGCCAGTATTTTGTTAAGGATATTTGCATCAATGTTCATTACAGATACTGGTCTGTAGTTCTCAATTCTTGTGGGATCCTTGCCCACTTTAGATATCAAAGTTACGCTAGCTTCATAGAAAGAGTTTGGAAGTTTTCCGTATTTTTCTATGCTCTGGAAGAGTTTGTGTAGGATTGGTGTCAGTTCTTTTCTGAACGTTCGGTAGAATTCTCCTGTGAAGCTATCTGGCACAGGGGATTTTTTTTTTTTGTTGGTTATCCCTTGATAATCTTGTCTATTTCTTCCATTGTTATGGGCCTGTTGAGGTTCTTTATGTATAACTGGGATAGTTTAAGGAGAGATTGTTTTCCCAAGTATTTGTCCATGTTTTCCAAGTGGTTGAATTCGCTAGAATACAGGCCTGCTTAGTATTGTTTAATTATCCTTTGGATTCATTAGGGTTCATTGTAATGTCCCCTGTTTCATCACTCATCCTTGCTATTGAAACTTGTTTCTTCCTTTCTTTGGTTAGGCTTGCTGGTGGTCTATCAATTCTGTTAATCCTTTCAAAGAATCAACTTTTAGCTACATTAATTTTTTTCCCCATAGTTTTAGTTTTCACTCTTCTGTATCTCAGCTCTGATTTTTATTATTTCTTTCCTTTTGCTATTAGTGATTGCTCTGCTGACTCTGCTCTAATTGGTGTAAGTTTTGTGCCAGCATGTCAACCATAAGTCTCTCTTCCTTTTTAATGTATGTGTGCATTGCTATCAGCCTTCCTCTGATAATTGCCTTTGCTGTGTCTCCCAAAGGTTTCGGTATGTCCTATTTTCATTCTCGTTGTTTTCTAGAAACTTCCCGATTTCATCCCTGATCTGAGCCAATACCTACTGCTTTTGCAAGAGACAGTTATTCATTCTCCAATGGTTTGCCCTTATTGTCTTTGTCGTCCTCTTGTTGACTTCCAGCCTTGTGGCACAGTGGTCAGAGGGAGATGTCTGGATGGTTTCTATGTGCTTGAATTTACTCATGTTCAGCTTGTGTCCCATGTGTAGTCTAGCTTCAAGTATATACCATGTGGGCTTGAAAAGAATATGAATATTTTTGCATTGGGGAGGACAGCTCTGAAAGTATCTATCAGATCTAGTTGTCCAATTGTGTTGTGTAGATCTATAGCTTCCTTGTTCATTTTCTTTCCCTGTGATCTTTTTCAGAGAAGTGTATTAAAGTCACCTAGTATAATTGTTTAAAGTCACCTACTATACTTATTGAAACTGTGATTTCTTTTTTCATCTTTTGGAGTGTTTGATTTATAAGTTTTGAGGGTCTCTCGTTGGGCATGTATATATTTATTATGCTCACCAGTTCTTGATTTACTGTTCTTAGGTGAGTTTTTAAATCAAGAGACTGGAGTCTTATAAATTTGTCTTTCTTCAAAGTTTTTTATGGATCTTTTGAAATTCTATATGAATTTTAGAAAGAGTTTGTCAAAGTTTTACAAAGAAGTCAGATAGGCCTCTGAAAGGATTTACTATGTAGGACTTTAGATCCATTTGTGGAGTATTGCCATCTGAACCATATTAACTCTTCTAGTCCATGAAAATAAGGTATCTACTTAGATTTATTTTTGATGCTATTATAAGTGAAATTGCTTTCTTAGTTTCATTTTTAGGTTGTTCATTGAAACTTTATATAAATACAGCTGAATTTTGTAATAGTGAGCATATTCTGCAATGTTGTTGAATTCATTTATTCTAATGAGTTTTTAGTGGTTTCTTTAGAGTTTTCTAAGTACATCATCATGTTATCTGTGATAAAACATAGTGTTACTTCTTCTGTTCCACTTTGGATGCCTGTAATTTAGCTGATCTCTCCAGTCAATCTATCCGTGTCCTCCCAGCTGCCTTTAATAATCTCCACTGTTTCTGAATGGCACTTGAGACTTGACCTGTTTCTCACCACTGCAAATGAAGTCAGTTAATATGGGGAGAGCTCTTGAGCTCCTTCTTCCTCTGGGCAAAACCTCCTGAATCATAGCTCTGGAGTTGGAAGCTGTGACAAGGCCTTCTTCTGACTGACACTTTTGCTCTAGGAATTGAACTCTTGCTTTTGTGTTGTCTCCCCTGACCTGGAATCTCTGTTCCAAGAGTCAGAGCAAGGGTGACCAAACAAGCAAGCAAACAGAAGACTTCCAAACTCACTACTATTGAGTCAATTTTGAAACAGCATCCCTTTGGATAGGTAGAAACCCTGGGAGTTTCCAAGGCTTTAAATCTTTAGATCATTCTTTAGGTTTGCAGAGTCTTGTCTCTCTCTTGCAGAGGATCTAGTATGTTCTAACTGCCGATCTTGTGGTTAGCAGTTCAACAAGTAACCAGCTGTGCTAGTAGGGATCCTGGAATCCTAGTGTGCTCAGTGGAGATTCTGTCCCATGAATGGGAGGTAGAAAGAGATCCTCAATTTCTGGGTTCACTGTCCTCTCTTACCCTAGCCTTAGAGCAGAAGTTCAGTGATAGGGAGGCAATGAGGAATAGCTCTCCAGCCTCTCCTGTAAAAACTGTCTTCTCACCTGAGAGACAGCTGGAGAGGGAGGGCAGTTTTGCATTGTAGAGGCAGAGAGCTGGGTCTTGACTTAAATATCATACTCTTGCTATTCTTAGCAAGTCTTAATGGATTTTCTTCCTCTGTTACATGTCCTCAGGACTATTTTCAGAGCTGATTTATTGTTAGAAAATGGGAAAATGTTTTTTTCCTTAAATTTTATTAATTTTTATTGTTGACCATATATAGCAACATGTGCCAGTTCAACAATTTATGCATGTACAGTTTATTGACACTGATTAGTCTTTGATTTCTGTAGCCATTCTTACTTTCCTGAGTTTCCCACCCTCACTCACATAAGCCCACTCCCCCAGAGGTTCCCATCCAATCTTTTAGTGGGTGCCGTCAATATGAAACTATATAAATAGTTCTTAAATGAATACAAGGCTCAAGACAGACCCTTTCCATCAGATAGTTCCAATAAGGCTTCAGGGACTCTTTTGGGTTTAAAATGTATAGACTATTTCAGGGCAATAATTGTAGGGGCTCATTCACCTTTCAGGGAAATCTAGAAAGTCGGGGCACCATGAGAATTTGGAATTTTGTTTTGCACTATTCCCTTTTTGATCAGAATTCTTCTATGGAATCTTTGATCAAAATGTTCAGTAATGGTAGCCAAATGCTGTGCAGTTCTGCTGGTCTCGTGGCAAAGTGGGCTCTTGTTCATGGGGGTGATTAGCAACATATTCTATTTTGTTTTCCTGTTCCTCTCTTCCATTCTCTATCAATTCCAGTGAATTAAAAGCAATAGTTATGCCTTGGATGACTGCTTGTAAGGTTTTAAGGCCCCTAGGCATTACTCATCAAACTATGAGGTAGTACAAAGGCACTACATATATTATTAGACAAATTAGGGATGTCCCATGATATTATGAGACCCTAGCTTTCTAAACCAAAGCAAAAGACCCTATATCATGATGTATTTACATGAGAAACCTCAGCAACTAACCTTTTTTTTGGGGGGGGTGTGTGGACGGAAGGGTGCAGGGAGGAGCATTGTTATAAATATTTATTTTTTTTAGTAAAATCCTTTTATTGAGGGTTCATACAACTCTTACCACAATCCATACATAAGTCCATTGTGTGTCAAGCACATCTGTACATCCTCTGCCCTCATCAGTCTCATAATATTTGCTGTTTGAGTCATTGGCATTGGCTCCTCATTTTCCCCCTTCCTCCCCCCTCATAGATTCTTTATAATTTATAAATTATTATTACTTTGTCATATTGTCCACTGTCTCCCTTCACCCACTTCTCCTTTGTCTATACCCAGAGAGGGTATAGAGGGAGGAGGTTATATGTAGACCCTTATAATAGGTTCCCACTTTCTACCCCATCATCTTTCCACCCTCCTGGTATTGCTCTCATCATTGGTCCTGAAGGGACCATTTGTTCTGGATTCCCTATGTTTCCATTGCCTACCTGTGCCAGTGTACATCCTCTGGTCTAGCTGGATTTGTAAGGTAGAATTGGAATCATGATAGTGGGAAAGAGGAAGCATTGAAAAACTAGAGGAAAGCTCTATGTTTCATCATCACTATACTGCACCCTAACTAATTTGTCTCCTCTCTGTGACCCCACTGTAAGGAGAAGTCTGTTACTTGCAGATGGACTTTGGGCCCCCAACCTGTACTCCCCTTCATTTACACTCACAAAATTTTTAGTTCCTTGATGCCAGATACTTGATACATCTACTTTTGACACTTCTTGCTTCTTCCATGTGGGCTTTGTTGCTTCTGAGCTAGATAGCTGCTTGCTTAACCTCAAGCCTTTAAGACCCCAGATGCTATGTCTTTTGATAACTGGGCACCATCAGCTTTCTTCACCACCATTGCATATGCATGCATTTGTCTTCAGTGATCGTGTCAGGAAGGTGAGCATCATGGAATGCCAATTAAATAGAACAAAGTGTTCTTGCATTGAGCAAGTACTTGAGTGGAGGCCCAATGTCCATTTGCTGCTTACTGAGCCTATAAATATGTGCATATAAATCTACTTCCCCGGGCTGAGCCCCAGTGGCGTAGTGGTTGTGCGCAGGACTGCAGCCCACTGGGACGGAGGTTCAATTCCAGCAGTGGGGCTGGGCCTCCTACTCCCACCACCGGAGAGCAGTGATGCCCCCCCCCCCCAAAAAAAAGTAAATCTACTTCCCTTTCATCATATATAAATATATTTACCTATGTACATGCCTGTATCTAGACCTCTATAAATGCCCTTTGCCTATTTCCTTCCTCTATTTCTTTTTACTTCCCTCCTGTCCCATCATTGGTGCTCAGCCTTCATTTGGGTCTCAGTAATTCCTCCTGGTTACCTTACCTTTGATCAAGCCCCGTCAGGTCTCTGACTCCCTTGCCACTGATTTTGGATCACTTGTTGTTCCCTTGTCCCTGGGTTGGTCCACACCATCTTCTTTCTCCCACCTCCCCCTCTCCCATGTCCCCCAGAACCAACAGTCTCATCGTATCATCCAGCATACCGGCTTCACACCTTGCCCTGCCAAATCCATTCCTTTTGTTCCCCTACTTGCCTTCCTGCCTTTGGAAGTCTCCAAGGTCTGTCCCTTTGGTATGAATGCTTTTCTATTGTTTTTAAAACAGATATTTCTCACTTATAGTGGTTGTGCATCGTATTTGTCCTTCTTTGGTCAGCTTCATTTCAGTATGATGTTCTCCAGGCTCATCCACATCATGAGGGGCTTCAAGGTTGCATCACCGTTTTTCAGTGCTGCGTAGTACTCCATTGTGTGTATATACTGCACTTCCATGATCTATTCTTCTACTGATGGGCATTTGGGCAGTTCCCATTTCTTGCATTTGTGAACGGTGCCACTCTGAACAGGAGTGTGCATCTGTCTGTCCGAGTTGTGACTCTTATTTCTTTAGGAAATATATGTAGCAAAGGGATTGTTTTCACAAACATTCAATGATTGTTTAAAAAAATGTTCACACGTCTTGCTCGATAGTCTCCTGCAGAGCTCCTCAGCCATCAAGCGGGAAATAAGATTGCTATCACTGTACCATTAGCAGAGGAGAACCTTGTTCATCCTTTCACAGGGGGGATGGTGAAAGGGAGTGGAAAGTGATGGGTCAGAAGTTCACAGATGCCCGGTTACGGAACTCATCATGTGATGGCCTGGTTTTCTGTAACAGACTTGCCTGGAGACAATGATGTCTCTAAAACTTATCTTGGGCATGGTCTTTCAGTTTCTGCTTGAACACTACTGCTTTAGTTCCTACTGAATTTTCTCCCCACGAGCAATAGGACCACGTAAAACCACAAAGAGCTGCGCTGGGACAAACACGAGTTTTGTGTTATATCCAAACAAAGGGGAGTGGAGAAAGCAGGATCTTTGGCATACCCAACAACTTTCTATCACGAGAAGGTCATGGGCATGCTTCAACAAGACAACTAGCTGTTTTTGTACTCTGTGTGTCCGAGAGACAGCACTAATTTTAGCTTTAGGGTGGTGCTTACTAAAGAGGCCCAGGCCTCAGAGGTCTGGAATGTGCTCTTCTCTGCCCCCCCACCCCCCCACCCCCCCATGTTGCTCATACTCTTGTCCTATTGTTGTTTCCGCTCCAATCACTTTTTGATATTGAGGAAGGGAGAACCAGATCTGGCCAGGGAGTGGGTGGTAGTCACTCTCCAGGGCCTAAGGGCTCCATTTCATAATGGCGTTGGGCTGCTTGTCTTCCTCAGTCCCTTTCTCTTCTGTGTCCTGGGAGGTTGGCCTCACTGGGGGCATCACCTGGCCTCCCTTTGCTTGTGGCCTTGCAGATGGGTTCAGCAGATCAGAAGTGAAAAGAGAGGGTGAAGTAAGCCGGGGCCTTTCCGCACTGTCCCCAATGCAATAACATATTTTGCTGCCTTTGTCCTGTTCGGTCAAGCAATGCTGCTGACAGCTCTTAGCTCTTGGTATCTTTGCTGCCCGGTGTTTCTATCTTTAATGACATCCGTACCTCTGAAACTTCCTGTCATGAAAGTGAGTCTCTTTATTTGAACCAAGTGGGGTCGAACTGTGTTTTCTGCCAGAGTTTTCATCTTGACATGGTAACAATGCTCCCTCTGTCACCTTCGATTATCAACCAGCCTGGCGATAATTAAAGCCTCATGTTGTTGTCGCCCTAACATTAACAGAGGGGCGCTTTATACACTCATCCCGATCACTTCTAAGTCAAAGAGCTGACTTTGTTCATAACCCATCCTGGACTTGTCAGCCTCTGTTGGATCCATGAATCAGTGTTTATTCCAAAAGCTCCTTCCAAGGGGGTAGAAAAGTGATGATTTCTAGGAAGCTTGACTGTTGCCTGAACTTGTTTGACTTGACAGTTGAATCAGAACTTGTTTGGTTCCTGAACTTTTCCTCCACAGTTGTGAAATATACAGGAGCCTTTTGCGCCGTTGTGGTACAAATTATGTAATTTATATGCTGTATACAAATTATGGAACATTGCAACATATAATGACACACAGTGTCTTAGTCTAATTCTGACCAGTTGTCCCCTGAGTTCTTGTTTGAAAGTGCCAAATCAATATGCTTCCTTGTCCATCAGCAGGGACTTTCTCAAAGTTTAAGCATAGGATAAAGCATACTGATTTTTAAAACAGATTTTAAGTTTTCTAATCATTTTATTGGGGTCAGGTACAGCTCTTATCAGTTCATCCATTGTGTCCAGCACATTTGTACACACGCTGCCATCATCATTTTCAAAATATTTTCTCTCTGCTTAAGTCCTTGGTATAAGCTCATTTTACCTCCCTCCCTCCCTCCCTCATGAACCCTTGATAATTTATCATTTTTTTCATGCCTTACACTGACTTATGTCTCCCTTCACCCACTTTTCTCAGTTGTCTGTCCCTTTGGGAGGGGGTCATGTGTCCATCATTGTGATTGCTTTCCCCTTTCTCTTCCCACCTTTTTGTTCCCCTCCTAGTATCGCTACTTTCATTATTGGTCATGAGGGGTTTAGCTGTCCTGGATTTCCTGTTTCTAGCTCTTATCTGTACCTGTGTACATGCTCTGGTTTAGCTGGACTTGTAAGCTAGAATTGGGTCATGATAGTGGTGGTGATGGGAATTAAGCATTAAAAAACTAGAAGAAAGTTGTTTCATTGGTTCTATCCTGCACCGACTGGATCATCTCTTCTTGTGACTCTTTTGTAAGGGGATGTCTAATTGTCTACAGATGGGCTTTGGATCTCCACTATGCACTGCCCATCATTCACATCAATATGATTTTTTGTTCTGGATCTTTGATGCCTGATACCTGATCCCGTAAACACTTCATGATCACATAGGCTGATGTGCTTCTTCTATGTGATCATTGTTGCTTCTCAGCTAGATGGTCGCTGCCAAGTCTTTAAGACCCCAGATGGGCTGAACCCCAGTGGCATAGTGGTTGTGCTCAGGACTGCGGCCCACTGGGTTGGAGGTTCAAATCCAGCAGCAAGGCTGGGCCTCCTACTCCCACCACCAGAGGGCAGCGAGGCCCCAAAACCAAAACCAAACAAACAAACAAAAGACCCCAGATGTTAAATCTTCTGATGGACACTATCAGCTTTCTTCACCACATTTGCTTATGCACCCATTTTGTCTTCAGCGGTAGTGTCAGGAAGATGACCATCATGGAATGTCAAGTTATTAGAGCAAAGTGCTCTTGCATTGGGGGTATACTGAGTAGAGGTCCTATGTTTGTCTGCTACCTTCACACTTAAATATGAAGTACATAGATCTATTTCCCTCATTATATAAAAATATATTTACATATGCTCATGTCTGTATTTAGAATAAAGACCTTTTGCCTCCTAGTTCTTCCTCCATTTCCTGTTACTTTCCTCTTGTCCCACTATCATTTTGGACTTCGAGTTTCAGTAATTCCTTGATGTCACATTGCCCTTGATCAAACCAGCACTCTATACTTTCCTCACTGAATTTAGATCACTTGTTGCTTCCTTGTCCCTGATTTGGTTGATACACCCCTTCCTTTTCCACCCAAACCCCATCGCTGCAACTGTTGGTCTCCTTTTCTCCTCTAAATTGTTTATCCGGTCTATCGCATCTAGATAGACATGCAGAGGCAATAATATGGACAAAAATAAAACAGCAAAACAGAGCAAAAGAACAAAACAAAACAATAACCACACACACACACACACACACACACACACACACAACCCCACCAAAAAGAGAAAAGCCTATACATCGGTTCAGGTCTGTTTGTTGACCTTTAGGAATGTAAAAGATTTTTAAGAGGTTTTATTTCACCCTAGCTGCCTCTTTCTATTCATAGGTAAATGACTAAAACTTCTATTTGTAAATAAAGGGACTTCCCAACACCTAGGGACTGATCTTCGCTTTCAGGCATTCATGTCCCAAGTCAACCCAGGCTGTATTTTACCAGGAGGGAAGCTGGCATACTTGTTTGTGTTATTTATTTATAGTGACAGTAAAGTATTTGGCACTTACGTGTTATCCCCACAGCCTGATAACCTCACTTACCTTGTGCCCTAAGTGGCCTTGCTTATAAAGGAGTTAGAAATGGAGGGGCAGCAGGATGGGTTCTGGTCCAATTTACCCTGGGTTCTTGAATGTAAAGATGTGTGCAGAGCTATCGTGCTGGCATCCAAGGAAACCCTGTGAATTCACCCTGGCGGCTGTTAGGCCAGTGTAGAGAAGGCAAGGATGAAAATCCTGAGTTATTTCTGGAGCAGGTGATTGATGTTTCTGATAGAAGATGACATTTTGATGGGCTCCAGACTTGCTGTGATAGGAGTTAATGACGATAATGATGATGATAATGATATTTACATGATATCTTTTTCTTCTAAAGAACCCTTCAGTCCCTTTATCTCATTTACATTGAAAACATCCCTTTGGAGTTGGGAGGTGTCATTCATCTGTGTTTCAGGAGAGACAATAGCAAGTTAATTGCTCGGCTTTCAGGCACCATTTTGGTGCCTTTAGATGTTTAGATGACAAACATTAGTTGTTCTCAGTCCCCATTTGTCCTGTCAGATCAAACTCCAGGAATAGCCACCCGGACTCACAAGTCTTCAAGGGTTTCCCTATCCCCAGACCCTCGCTTAGCAGTTCAGGGGCCAGACATGCCAACCTGTATTGTCAGCTTTCCCTCTAACTATGTACGTTCTTGCTCTTATCCCGTGTTTCGGCCACACAAATCCACCTGCTTGCCTCTGCTATCTGCTCTGAGCACCCCCGCTACCCTTTCGTAATGTCCCCCACACTAGCTGGGCCGGGCTTAACACCTGTTCTCCCTGTTGGACATAATTGTCTAGCAAAGCCGGGTTGGTCGCCTCTTGTATTCCTCAGCTGGCACCTAAGACAATGAAACGGCCCTTAGTAGCTGCTCATTTAGAAATGCACATCATACTCTTCCATGTGTTGGCGCATGCTGGCCCCTCAGCCTAGAATGCCTTCACTCCTCCTCTGCCTATTGAAGCCAGAGCCCTCCTTCCCAGCGCAGATCAAAGACCAGCTCTTCCAGCTGCTCTCCGCCTTTTTGGGAACCACCATAGTCTTGCTTCAGCCCACCCCCTTGGAAAGGTCTAACTCTTGCCTTATGTTGTGTTCTGGTTACCTACGTCTCCGTTTTCTCCAGACTGAAGGTTCGAAGATGCATCACAAAGTCTGGTACATCATGGGCACCTGTTGTTACATGTGTGCTCCCTTGTCTCAAATTGACGACCAACATTTTGTGTTCTGCATGACTCCCATTTCCAGAAGCTGCAGCTTGTCCTGAGAGGGACTTTCCCCCCTCTACCTTCCTTTCTTTCTCTGGAAGGTTCGGAGGCACATCATCGTGGCAATGCCTGCCAACTTTTCCCTTAGAAAGGGACCCCCCCGAGGAGCTGATACCGAGAGCTTACTTAGGAAGACACTAGTTTGAAAATGATGCTGGGGCACTGGGAAGGTTTGCAGGGACGGCAGGATTTGGTTCACCCCAATGCCCCTGGCAGCCTAAACATTGGAAAACTCGTCAGCACTGGGGTATTCAGTAAGAAGGTGTGATGTAATTGATCATCTTCCCAGATCCCCATTGCGGGTCTGTGACTGGTGAATAGTCATTCACATAAAGCATAAAGTGATGATAAAAATACACCAGGCAGAACTAACTCTGGGCTATGGGGACGTGTACACGGAGAACACTTTGGTTATGTTGAAACCCGGGGGTAATGACAATGTGGCTATACAGACCATCTGTGTTAGAACACTTCACAGACATTAGAAAGAGCTGCTTTGATAAGCTAAGGAATACTGTGGGCTCTTAAAATAAAATGACGTAGATCTCCATTAATTGATATGGAAAGGCGCCCACAGTATATTGCTATATGCAAGAAGCTGGCGAGAAAACAGGGTAATTAAGTACATGGATTCTGTACTTAGATATTTATTCAGAGATGCACAGAGTGATATGCTCTGTAAAGTTAATATCGGTCATTTCTGGGTGATGGGATTTGGGCTGATTTTTTTCCCTTTCTATTATTTCTAGTTGATCTTGTTAGTTTGAATGTTGTGTTTAGTGTGAGCAGTTATTTTTCCAGTGGGAGGAAGAAAAAGAAACTGCTTATAATAAAAAATTATTTAAAATACAAAATCCTCCATTGAAAACAAATCTTCACATTTTTACAAGGGCAGGATGCTTACAGTCATGTTAAAATAAACACACACACACACACACACACAAAACTCTCACATGAACAAAGAAAAAATTGTTCAACTGTCTCCATAACAGAACCATGTAATGTATGGACTACTATTGGGAGTAAAAGGGAAGAAAGGAAATCCTTTCAGGAGAAGCACATAAAATCAAGATCTCCTGATCAACTGGTTTAAGAACTTGTTTAGTTGTTGAGAAGGGTGGTAGATACATAATCTGTGGTCAATTTGAGAGGAATCAGAGTGAAGAGGTGGAGTAAAGTCTCTCAAACAGTTCGTAGCTTGATGACCTCATTGGGAGATAAATAGCTCACTGGAGGCAGGGCATTCGCTCAGTCCCTGTGAGACATTCTTATTGACAAGTCATGTGGAGGAAGGCTGACCACAGCCAATGTCTCAGAGAAGAAGGAACTCTATGGAGGCCCCTGCCAGCACTGAGACGCTTACACTGCCACTGGATCCAGGACACTTCCTATCCACTATCTGTGGTCATCTGGAATTCAGCCTCATTGCATGTGTTTTGTTAGTCTGAGGAGGAATTTGTAGATTGCTATTGGACATATAGGCTAATCTGGGATTTATGGACTTGATCTGGATTGGGATGGGATGTTTTCTCAACATTCAATCGCTCTTGTATGTCATCTTCTTTCTTATACACTTATGGGTATCTATGAATTTGCTTCTCTAGTTGACCCAGACTAACCCAAGAAGACACAGAGTCAAACCTACGCTATCCAACAGTGTCTGGATGCACCACAGGCTACATTCTTCCAGTGGTGTGATCATTGCCACCCTCCTTTCTGAGTTGTTTTGCCCCCCATTGACAAAAACATGCCACTCCTAAAGATTCCTATCTAATCTTTCCAGTTAATATGCATGGATTTTAAGGTACACAGTAGCATTTCAAATATTTTAATTCAAGCTTTTGATGGCAGCAGATTGCTATGTGCAGCATTTGTAATTCCAAATCTTATAGGACTGGAAGGAAAACACCTCATCTCTGATAACAAGGAAATGGCGCCTTCATTCATCATGACAGTTTCTGTTGTGAAAAAGAGACACGAACACTGTTGATCACAGTACAACTCAACTTTATTCCATCGTGATTGGTATACATGTGGGGTCAGGACAGCAAGAGACTAAACTCAGTGCAGAACTCCTCTGGACTAAAGGGTCATGAAAGGCATTACTGGTTTTGGCACACAGATTGAAGAACTGTACATTGACCAGAATGCACTGTTCAGTGAAATAAAATGCACGAGGCAAACACCATGTCGAAATCCTTCTGAGTTCTGTAAAATGTTAAGAGTAGATAATTACAGACTAACATGCAGCTCTATATTAGTCACGTTATTCACCTACAGACTATTTCCCTCCCGTCGAGATGAAGAGATGACCTTAGTTATCTGTTCACAGTAACTTAAAAGAGCAATCAATACACATTAGAGACCTGCCTGTTGATTTCTACAGCAATCCATCAGAGTGGGAGAGGCAATGCTTAATCATGTGCCCTTCTCGGTGATGGTCTTCTTAAATTGAACCTACTGCCCAAGGACTTCTCAGCGTTTATTTGAACGCAATTAATGTCTTTATACTATCAAAAAGCAGTTTCTGTTAGTTTATTTATCCTCATAAATCACAAAGGACAAGAGGGAAAAAGCTAGCTAATGGGTAATCTCTCCTTTACGAAGGTAACAGTATGCTGACAAGAACACCAAAGAAGTAATACTATTTATTCTGCTACCAGTCTTTTAGATTTTCACATCACTGAATCACATGAGGAGCCCAAAGAAGCCAGGTGGTCGGTGAAGTCGCAGTGCAGAATGCGGCCCTGATGAGGCACACAGAGTCTAGTGATTTCTTGAGGCAAAGAGAAGGAAAGAGGGACAGGAGCACCGGGAAGGAGAAGGGAGAAGCAGCCTTCTGCAGAACAGGTGCCCCCAAAGAAAAAGCAACTTACTTGCAATTGACTAATCATAACAGAAATCAGTTGTTTAGTTCAGAAGGCCGGAACGAAAGACTCTGAAACGTGAACTCCAGTAGTCTTTCGTATCAACCCTCACCTGACTACTAGGGCTAGCCTTCCTGTGGTCCTCTGTGATGTTCAAGTCTCACAGGGCCGTTGTCTGCTTTTGCTGGTGGATGGCCAGATTTCATTCAAAAGGGCAACCATATCTGTGGAGAACAACTTTTCTTTATAATTGAGGCTTGTGGCTAACCCTCATTCTCGTTATGGAAGGAAACCCTGGAGTCAGTCTCCCAGGTTCTGAGCATTTAACGAAGCACAATGCTTACTTGCCTGAGAAGATTATGTCAATTTCCCTTCATTTTGAAATGGTTGCCCCAACTCTCCATCACAAATCTCCTTCCCTCACTGCACATACAGTTTTTACATCATTGACAGGGCTCGGGTTTTTTTTGCGTGACAGCGAGACTCCCTAAGAACCAGATGTACCCGCCCTGACTTCGCTACAAGTCTGACTTTAAGACAAACTTTGGGGGTGGTTGTTTGTAAGCCTTCCAGGTGACTGTTCGGAATCCCACAGTTACCAAGATAGAGCCCAGTCACTGGCTGCTCATACTTGTACATGATATTGATTTTAAAGTTTAGCAACCAGGAAGAGAAGGAGCAAAAGAAATTTCTTCACGTTTTGGGCACAAAGCCATCATACCAACGCACAAGAGAGTCAGGATTAGGGATGTCTTGGGTCTGCACCCCCGCGCTGCGGTTTACCACTTCCAGCGGTGAAGCGGAACTGAGGTGATGATCCTTCTTTCTTGGTCACCAGAACAAGGAATGTTTGATTACTCACAGAAAGGTGAGCAGAGAAAGACCTGAAGTCCTACTTCTTCATCTTCCTGATCTTCAAATCTGAAACATGAGGCCTCGGGCAACCCACGAACGGGGAAGACTAGGAAGTCTGCTAACACGCCTGCATCAGTCACCCTCCCTGGGAAAGCACCACTTCCCAGTACTGTAAGCAGGCCAATTTTTCCCCCCCGTGCAGCATTGTTCTTTGTAAGACGTTATGTCAGTTTACTGTTGTGTAATTTATAGAAGGGTATTTTACTTGAATTCCATAATAAATATTCATGGCTATTTCAAAGTGGAGTCTGTCCATTATCTGAGGCTGGTTTCAAGCATTTCCCGAACTTGCACCTACAACACGAGGCTCTATTCTCTCTGGGCTCATATACCCCATTCATCACCAGTCCCTTAATCTGTATCATTCATAATCATTTGCAGGTGAGCCATCTCTTTGAAAGAAATAACCTTGCTAGCACAGCATACCTCCAGACAATACAAGGCTAGTTAAAGAAGGGGGGTTGGAGGCTGAAATGGGAAGAATACAGAAAATGTAAGACTTTTCTCCAAGATCTATACATGCCTTATCATGGAGCAAAAAATTCTTAGAATGTGACTCACAAACTTTCGAAGATGAACCCAAGAAAGATGTCCAAGCTTCCTGGTATCTGGTAATCCTGGTAATCCCTTAGCAACCGTGGGGGGTGGAATTCCCCTCCTTCTTCTGGAATTCAGACTGGGAGTCAGGGCAGGCGCAACCTGGCCAGGACGTGCCTCTGGGTGGTAACAGTCCTCCAACCGCTGCCCTGATTCTGCTCACGGTCCTGCTGAGGAGTCGCTTTGCCCCTCTAAGGGGCGGCCAGGAGGTGTGGCCAGACGGTGGAGGAGACCCAGGGCAGACAGGTGGACCAACAGAAGGTATGGAGAAGGCACCACCTTGGGCTTTCCTGGAGGCCAAGGTGGCAGCGGAAGAAGGGGCAAAGGCTGATGAAAATAATTAGGAAGTATTGGGCACACAGTTAACGAGAGGGACCGGGAAAATCCATGGACATGGGAATTTCACAAGGATCAAAGATTAGTAATGGTTCAGAGGGAAAAACGCACCAACAACACATAGCTTATCTGATTGATTCGAAAAGACATTCTTCCCAATAAATTGGCAATGACGCCGTCTTTCACGCCGGGAACACACACACACACACACACACACACACACACACAAAGATGAGTGTTTCCTGACAATTATTATTGATCATTTCAGTAGTTCATTAGCTTGCTATTTCCTAGATTGCTTACTTCAGGTAGCAAATCCACAGCTTAGGTACGTACCACTGTGTGGGGAGCGGAGTGAGGGCAGGGGGTGAAAGGAAGCCATTAAAACGTAAAACGAAAGGTTGGGAAATGCGTTAGTGGCACAGTGGCGCAGTAGATTGTCAACGAAAACAACAGAGGTGGGTACAGAGTCATCGGCCTGGCGTGCGCAGGGTTGCCAGCTACGGGAGAGGGACGCCACGGCTCAGGAGTCTCCCTTTTTGTTGATGAAAACGGAGCAACAAGTGAGCAGCCCGTCCACTTTTTCCAGTTCAGAATTGCTTACGGGGATCAGCATGTGGTCCTTCAGCTTCTCATAAATCTACAGCAGGAAGAAAGGGAGAGAAGACAGGTCACGCCTCAGAATCTGGCGTAGCGCCCCTGGCCCCGTCCCTGCCCCACCCCGCTGTGAAGATGAGCTTGGGGGGTAAGGCTGCTCTTAGTGTGCTGGTGTGGCTGGCACAGCAATCCCAAACGTGCCTCTTTACTCAGCCTTCCACAGGCTAGAGGTCTACACTCAGGGCATGGCTCTAGTGGGCACTGCTCTGTTCGCTTCAACGGCCAACCAGTTGCCCCTGGGTCCGCTTACACTCATGGTGGCCCACGTGTGGCAGCATTGGGCTATGTTCTATTGCAGGGTTTTCAGGGTCTGAGCCTTTGGAAGTAAATCTCTTTCAAGTTGCCCAAGGGAGCACTTGAACCACCAACTTTTTGCTTCTTAGCCACACACGTTTGCACTGCCTGGAAACACAGTTCGGCTTCTCAGACAGTGGTTCTCAACCTTCCTAATGCCGTCGCTCTTTCACACAACTCATATGTTGTGGTGACCCCCCAACCATACGATTATTTTCGTGGCTACTTCATAACTGTGCTTTTGCTACTGTGATGAATCGGGCAACCCCAGGTCATTCCACCCCGCCCCAACCCCCCAAAGGGTCACGACCCAAGGGTGAGAACCGCTGTTCTTGGAGTTGCTGTGCGTGTGGATGTACGCACCCTGTGTGTCTGTCTTCACTTGGGGGGGTCTTCCCTCTATGTGTGTGTCTGTGTCTGGCCTCCTGTTCATTTTATAATTCGCAAGTGATAAGGTTCAGAGCCCAGCCTTCCTTGACAGGCCGCACTAACATCACAAAAGAAACCTCCCTATTTCCAAACAAGGTCCTATTATATAGAAACACGGGTGAGAATTTCAACCCACCACTCACTTTTTTTTCTGGTGGGGATAGGCTACACATGTCATGGACTACCAGAAGAATAAATAAAGCTGCTTTGGGCAGAGATAAAGCCAGAATGCTCCTTAGAAGCAAAGGCAGTGACACCTTGTCTCACCTACTTTGACCATGCTATCAGGAGGGTGCAGTCCCCAGCAAAGTGACATCATGCTTGGTAAAGCAGAGAGTCAGTGGCTGAGAATGAGGAAGAGCCTCAAGGAGATGGACATGGCCCGCGGCTACCACAACGAGGTCGCACAGAGGCTGGTGTGGGAGCGGGCAGTGCTTTGTTCACTTGTGCTGCGGGCTGTTAGGAATCCGAACTGACCAGTGACACCTAACATCCATATCAACAACGTGGAACACCATTCTATCTGAACCCATCTTCTTACTCATTCAGCCCCAAGAAAGGCATGCAACACAGACCACAGCTTAGCCACAGAGATAGTAGCCATCGGTTAACCACCAACCAGCTCTGTGCTTTAACCTCAAAACCAAAGATGTAGCGGAAATGTGGTTGTTACTATGGCTGTCATTGTCTGTGACAGCTGACGTGACATATGGGCCAGGCCCATGCTTTCTATCTCCATATTTTAAACCTCTGTAAATTAATGCTTCTTTCTGCACTCAAACCACGGCGATATTTTGACAAAATATAATTTAAGTCAAGGATTCCAGGTCAAACTGTTTTTAAATTAATGGGTGTAAATTTTACAGCATCTTTTGACACTTAGTTGAAAGCACGTGTCAAGTCTTCAAATTAACAGCCCCCAGATTCTCCTTTGACAACCAAACCAAGCACATTTGCGAACACAATCACTTGAAAACACACTGCCAGAAAGCCATCTCTCAAGCGTCTTTAGGAAACACAGTGCCCTTTAAACATCAGTCCGGTAGTTATCCAGGGCAGCAGGGAGGGGGGAGTCCCAACCCAGCTCTGCCAACTTAATGCTTGCAGTCTGATTTCACGCAAGTGCTGCTTCCTCTGATTTCAAAGGCCGCTTGCGAGGGTTCAGTCAGACCATGTTGGTAGCATGCTTGGCATAGCGTCTGCAGTGGTGACCGTGACTGACATCATTGTCACTGACAACCACAGGGGGTGAATTCAAAATGAGATTACCATCATCAACTGCTTGAAAGGTGATCGAGGTGGCTTCTAAGTCAGGAGTCTCTGAGCTGTTTTTCCAAGTGAGTTCTGTGACCCCAGTGCTATTGATAATGCTTAGCTCAGTGTGGGGGCGTGTGTCCCAGAAGCCATATTTTACACATTCCTGATGCACATTAAATTATGATAGCCATTATGCATCTGAGAAAGTGCTGAGCTCCTGTCTGGGGCACGGAGTCTAATATTTTCATCAGACTCACACAGTCAGCCATGAAAATAGAGAAATATCATCTCTATTTCCTCTTACCCATCTTGTCTTAGCTATGACTATGAGGGTAAGATTAGTGATTATTGATGAGGGAGCTTTGACAAGTTCCAAGGAAAATGGAATGATGAGAAAATGTTTGTTTCTCCCATGAACTTTGTTAACCCCATTCATAGTATTACACATTGTGAAAGTAGCATAAATATCTTCAGGCTTAAGATGTAGATAAACAGTGGTTACTAAAGGCTCTTCTCTCATACGTAATATAAATAGCTCACTCCTCTCCGTGGAGATGTAGCTGCTGAATTGCCCCAGTGATTTGGAGACTTGAAGAGACTGTGGATGAGGACTGTTATGTCTGTGTGGCAGGGATTAAACACAAACAGTGGTGCTATCCCGGCAACCTCAGCAGAGTGCCCTGAAGGACAAGAAAACATTCCAAGGAGGGAAGATTGCTCTCCTGGAACACAAATGCAGGGATTCCTTGGCTGATTTCCATATATACTACACTTCTTCCTGCTCAATTCTTTTGACAAGTGAGAACTTCCTGCTACCCAGGAAGCCTGCTTTTCTTGCCCTGGCAGTCGGCATCCACCTCTTTGAGTCATTTAGGAAACAGATGACCCTCTGAGGAGGAGCTGCTCAGAGCTATCTGGAGACAATGACCCAGCAGACCATCTAATGGCAGGGCTTTGGTCTTAATGAACCTCTGAGGAGGGCTGGGGGCGGTGGTGGTGCATTTATTCAGAGTCAGAGCACAGACTTGGAGGATCCGAGGACTTATTTGAAAAGCTTTCAATGCCAGATATGGTCTCCATTACACTGTAGACCCGTGACATGGTGAGAAAAGTGAGTGAAATAGACTTTTCTTGTGGCCTGGATGATAATGATCCGTTCTGGCCTCACGGTTCGGTAAATCATGACAAACTCCTGGGCGGAAAGAGTCAAGGGGGCCAACTCAGCAACAATGACCTGAGAGGACGGGGCTCACCTTTGCGCTTTCAGGATACTCTTCTGGGGTTCGGTGCAGCAAGACATGTCCCTTGGTGGGGCTATTGAGATATATACAGTTTGCAGCCATGTCGTCAGGCACAGTGAGTTTGTCGTAGCGGTGGTCGCTCATCTGCTGCATAATCTGTAAGAGAAACAAGGAAGGCCTGAGGAGAGGGTCTCTGCAACTTTCCTGAAAGTTGAGCAGATCGGGTAAGAAGCTTCCTGTTCTTCTCAGAGAGCTCGCTCCTGGAACGCAAGACCCGCTGTGGGAGACCAGGCACACGGGAGCCAGCCAGGCCTGAGTCTGAATGCTTCCCAGGACCCACACTAATCTGTGGGACTTTGGGCACGTCATCGAAGCTGTCCAAGCTTCCATATCCTCAAGTTAAAAAAGTAGTAAAAGATGTAATATCCATTTTCCATAGGGTAACTCTAAAGATTCTGGGGGTCGGGGTAGGAAGCAAACAGACCCGAAAGAGGTAATCTATATAAAGTGCTTAGTGCACTCCCCCACAGGCAGCATATGGACCCCAACTCAGGGCAGCCCTGTGGATCCGGGCAGAAGTGCTCCGGTGCGTCTCTGACATCGGAGTTGTTTACCAGCAGAGTGGCTGCTGGTTCAAACTGGGGCCTGGTGGACCACAGCCCAGCAACGCGTCACCTCTGGGGCAGCAGGGCTCCTGCTTAGCACAGGTTCCTAGCAAGCCATCAATACGTAAAACGTGTGCGCTCTCTTCCTCTTAGCTTCTTGTCAGTTGGCATGCAGCAGACGCTCGAGTCAGGTTGGTAACCTCTTCACTCCGTTCACCTCTTGAGAAGGATGCAGAGAAGCTGAGGGACATTAACAGGGACCAACCGCATTCATCAGCCTTGGCAGCACGTCAGAAAAACCATGTCCGGTTGATGGCCAGCAACAGAAATGTGAATTTATTATTTAATGGCTAGAATTACTAAGCCCACGGCTTGTCTTTTTATAAAATGTATTAATACTTCATAGAAGGGCACTGAACTCTGAAGTCCAAGGCCAGATGATTTTGGATGTGAGAGCTCAGGGAATAATGGCGTTTGGAGTAAACGGGAGAGTGTGTAACACCGAATGGCTTTAAAAAGAAAGGAAGGAAAGATAGACTGTGTGCACAGCTTGTCTAAGCCACACCATTTAGCAAGATAGTCCGGACACCCAATGGGCAGACCTCATGAAACTGTCTGCTATTGACAGCATGGCCGTTTGGCTCTGGGTCAGTTTGGACCCTGTCTGAGTCTCTGCTGATGGTGTGCTAGCGAAGCCAGAGCAGGCTGGTGAGAAGCAGAACTAGGCTGCCGTCAGAGCACCTGGCAGACACGTTCCCTGCGTCAGGGGTTGACCAAGAAGGACCTTACTTATTCCTCTCTCATCAATGTTCTTAAAACATGGTATGTACAACCACTTACCACATATACAAATAGCCCAGAAAATCCACCGACTTACTTTTCAAAGCATTTGGGCAAGCGTGGGAAGCATTTTCTAGACCAGTGAATGCAGATTGGCTGCCATGAAAAAGCACTAAAAAGCACCAGTCTTCACTGCCTTCCCCCTTCAAGCTGTGGATCATCCGTCCTGCTCTTTTTCCAGAGAAAACACCTTTGACTCTTCGTGTGAGAGGAGTTGGAGGAAAAAAGCGCGTGGAGGCCACACCTCTCAGCTGACCATACCATCACCTTCGGCAGCTGTGGGGGTAAATTCCTGCCTCTCAGCCTGACTCACGCATGTCCGGTGGTGGCTGTGAAGCAGGAGCATGGAATGCAATGCATTCCAGAGGAAACATTATCAAAGACCATTATCAGGGCCGCCTTCTTGTTTATCAGCTAGGGAACAAACTAAAATCTCCAAGGTTGTACCTACCTTTGGAATGCGCCAGATTCTTTGGAATAGCCCAGCCTGTTATTTCCTTCCAGCTTGTGCTTTACTTTGGCTCCAGCTCTTTCCATTCCCAGGCCCATCTCCCACCTGCCCCTCCTTGAGTGAATAAACCTCTGTCTCTGCATTCCTATTTGTTTTATTCGTCAGGCTTCAGTTAATGGTATTTATGAAAAAAAAATCTAATTTCTGTTTTCTTACTTTTCATTGCTTTTCCCATGTATTTTTAATTTATAGCTTCTGGCGGGGGCACTTTTAAAAGCTACTCACATAAGGGCCAGTACCCAACCTAGAATTATTTGAGGACAGGCTCATTCTCTTCAGCACGGGTAGGAAAATAATCATAATACCCTGAGTGGAGAAACAATTTGATGGTAGGAATAAATGAAGTAATTCACTGATAATTTCTATTGAGAGTTATTCTTCAAAATAAAAGGCTTAACAAAGTCACCAAAAGCCACTTTAGAGAAGCTCTTCAATTAATTTATTAAGGCCTCTCTGGTTATCATTTTAAGACAGGTTTTAAATGTGCCAAAAGAAATGACTTTTAATAATAGACAAACCCCTTATTTTGAGCAGTGAGTGGTTCTGCTTAACTGTGGAAAGGGAAAAAACCCCAAACCCACAAAGGTTATGCAGGCAGTCTTTTTAATTGAAAAAGATTTAGGCAGTGGTCACTGTAAATAAGCACTAAACACACACACACACACACACACACACACACGCAATATACATGAAGAGGCTTCAAAAAGTTCATGGAAAAGTGGAATTGTAAGATAATGAAATTTTTTCAATGACCCTTTTGAGCTTCTTGGTATATATATAAATCCACCACATCAATTCTAACTCACAGTGCATGTATCTATTCTCTCTCTCTCTCTCTCTCTCTCTCTCTCTGCCTGCCTATCCAGCCACCTCCGTGGGCCCATGAAAAAGCTGAAGGTGATCACTAGTTTGCTTTCTGAACACAAATTCTGTCTTCTAGGAGGAAGAACAGGTTTCTCTTTTCAGTGTACTCGCTTCCTTTCTCTCCTATGCTGGTATTACTTGAATAAGACAGCGTGCCATTTTTTTATAGTTCAATTCAGGAAATCCATGTATATCCAGCATGAAGTGTGTTCGTTATCCCAAAAGGAACGCACAGAGGGAAAGGCTCAGGGAGACTGCCTCTCTCTTGCAACTTCTCCGGTGCTGCTCAGAGGGACCCGTGGGGCTTGTTCACCCGTGGGGCCTGCTGGGCAGGACCGCTCCTCCCATAGCTCCGTCCCTGAAGGCAGAGGAGCACGCTTTCTTTGTGCTTGGAGCAGGCATGGAGCCTTTGTAGAAAGATGACAAACATTTCAAATATCCTAAGAATTTGGCTGTTGAGTGGTTTAGTTATATATGTGTGTGTGTGTATATATATGTATATATATATGGATGTGTATGTGTGTGTGTGTGTATATATATGAAAAGGATGGAAGAGGTAATACTGCTCAAGACTTTGTATAAAGTGTTCTTTTTTTTTGGGGGGGGGGGCATCACTGCTCTCTGGTGGTGGGAATAGGAGGCCCAGCCCCACTGCTGGAATTGAACCTCCATCCCAGTGGGCAGCAGTCCTGCGCACAACCACTACGCCACTGGGGCTCAGCCCCTAAAGTGTTCTTTTAAGCCCATAGATTGTGCTTCCTGGTTCTCACTGCTCCTCCAGGCAGATTGGGCAGGAGAAAGTAAGCATCTGTAGTCTCTACAGCACTACAAACTCCAGTTCCTCGAAGCAGATCACTGCATGCTGAGAGGCCCAAGCTTGAATCTGGAATCCTGGAATAGTTCATAAACTCTAAAGGGCTCTGGAGGGAAGACCTGACAGGTCAAGTGGCCTTTCTGACTTTTGCCACAGAACAATTTAGGACTCATGAGACAAATACGAAAGGTGTGTAAAAAGTGTTCATAAATATTTAGGAGATATTTAATGTACATTTTTTGGCTTGTTCAGATTGATCATCTTATGAAAGGTACATATTCACCCACCACAAGTTATAAAAATTAAACCAATATTAAAACCAAGTGGTTATAGATTCGCTTGTGCATATCCACATGTGATACTCAGGTACACTTTCATTGATAATGGGAAGGAATTCTTCCACTTAGCGCAAGACATTTGGATTCATCACGACTGGGGTTAGATGTACTTAGTTGAAGTTCACTTCAACAACTGTTTATGAAGTGTCCTCTTTGGGCCAGGCATGATGGTGCTGGGCGGTGGTAAAGGCAAAGAGACACTTGGGTAACGCAACCCCCGGCCCTGCTTTCAGAAGGTTACACACATCAATAATCTGACGGGATAGGCTTGTGAAGGTTGGATTCACAGTAAGAACACCAACCTCTGTTCTCCTTCTGTTCAAGCACCTCCTGAACAAAGCAGGCAGGAAATCGCTTTGAGAATTATCTTGGCCATGTTGGGCTGTTACACAGCTGTTTGTTTGAAGGAGCTGGTCTTGCTCCCCAGAGTGTAGCTGTCATAAAATAGAGTGGGAACTGTCTGGCTTTCAGCCCACGGGAATCTGCATGGCTAGTTGTGTTAACATCCAGGCATTTCCGGCAGTTCCTAACATTTCTGGGAATTCTCTCATCCTAAGAATTGGAAGGCGACGCCATTCTCTGGCTTCTTACTCATGCTTTCTTTGTTTCAACATTTTTTTTTCCCTGTTAGATTCTGGGCTATACTGTTTTACAGAACAATTTAGGATTCATTAGACAACTACTAAAGGCGTGTATAAAGTATTCATAAAGAAGTAGGAAATATTTAATGTACATTTTTGGCTTATTCAGATTGATCATCTTATGAAAGATACATATTCATCCACCACAATTTAAAAAAATTAAACCAATATTGAAACCAAGCGGTTATAGATTTGTTTGTGAATACCCATGTGTGATACGCAGGTACACGTTCATTGATAATGGAAATATGAAATTGTTCACTTATTGAGCTATCCATCAGGGGGTTCTTTAGTGCCAGACAATATACTTAAGCGCCACACCTTACCATTCTTTTACAATTTGAGTCAGTAAAGCTATGTATAATATTCTTGATTGAAAATATTATGTTTAAGTTTTAAAAGTATCCTTAAAATTGCATTTATATGTACTTCAGACAACGTTTGGCTGCAAACAGTTCAGGGGGGAATCACAGGGGAAAATGGCCACCAAGTAAAAAGGACAGAAATAGCTCATCAACAACCAGGGAAATCCCACCAAAAGGGAAGTCTTGTGTTTCTTGGAAGCCAGGAAAACAACTTAAAAGCTAAGTAGATCAAACTTTTTTAAAGTTGGAGATCAGCAAAGCCTTCTAATTATTCCTGATCATCCCTCACCATGGACAAGTGGCCCTGGATGCTTTTGTGCACCCCTCTCCTTATCCCCTAAACACACTGTCTCTGTTCCTACCTACTTTGCCACACCTATCTAGCCTGCGGTGGGGGTGGGGAGTGCAGGGGTAGGGGAGGTGGAGAGCAGACTGCATGGGCAGCGTGGTGCAGACCTCCTCACTACCTGGTGTGGGAGACCCCTCGAAGCAATGCTTTCCTTCACTGCCTCACGTTACACGCCCCTTTTCTCCCCCTTGACCGATGAGTGAATAACACATCAACACTGCAGAAGGATCACAAACTCCCACTGAAACGCTGGACTTTTTGTTGTTGTATTCTCCCCCCGCCCCCAACCTCACTAGCTTGCTTTTTCCATGTGCCACTGCAGGTATCTGCACATCCCAACTGGGCACAGATAGGCCTAATAGCACCATCACCACAGATCCAGGCACACCCACTCACACCAGGCTTTTCCCCTTCTCCCCTGAGAGCACAGACCTGCCCAGGTTCACATTGCCATAGCAACAGATCTCTGCGTCCACACTCAAGTCTGGTTTTTGTTGGTTCTCGTCTCTGTATCTTTACACTTTTTCTTTCCTCTTTTGTCCTAGTCTCTTCTTTTTCCTTTCTTTTGTTTACTCTGTACATCTTCTAAAATAATATATACACAAATCATATTCTTCTGATCTGATTATTTCTCCTGCCCACCCACTATCACTTTCTACTTTTCCACTTACTTTTGAAATGTATTTCCATGATACCGATTGATTCGCCTACCCCCATCAGAATAATTTCCCCGTAGTTTTTACAAACTATGTGAAGTCAGATGGTCCATTATGATTATTACTTTTAGTTTGTGCTCATCTTATCCTGAACCGTCCCCACTTACTCATCTCAGCCTCCTTTTCTCCAGTTCCCCACGTTTTCCGCTCCTCTTTGGCCTCTCACATGTCACGAACAGAGGTAACTACCCTCCATGACTCAGCAGCCCACATACTGCTAATGGTTGCACCAGGATGCTGGGAAAACAGCAATCAACTGGACTACACTTCCCTAAATCAGGAAAAACACGCAAACAACTGAAATCACCCTAATGCAATAGAGTGCTCTGAGAAAGATGGTCTGGAATTGCCGTAAGTAGCATTAAGAAAAATGGTGTTTATATGACTTTAAGAGATGTGTGGAATGTTTGTGGGGACAAAGGAAAGAACCAAAAAACTAAAACCCTACACCAAAAGGAATGGTAGAAGATAAACAATAAGATAACAGAACTAGACAACATGGCAAAAGATCTGAATTTAAAATGGAAGACAAGGAAAATGGAATCAGTGGACTCACGGACAATTCTGATTACAAACAACCAGAAAAGCAATCCACAAAAAACCAAAGGAATCGGAAGAAAGCTTGCGAATGATGTGGGAGGCCTACCTGTGCCCAAACCAATCCAATTATGCACTTAAAAACTGTGAGGTTTTTATGTGCTTGCTGGGCACCATCTAATTTCTTTGCCACATTTTGCTATAGCAACGGTACCTTCTGTTTTCCCTTCCCGAGGGCTAGTATCAAGCAGGGCCATAATGTAAGAACTAATTGTTCTTCAACTGAAGGTAGGATTAAATTTGAGCTACAGACCTATTCCTGGCTCTGTTTTTAAAAAATCATTATGTATTAATTGGGAGCTAATACATATATCAGCTCATTCTATAGTTTAATCATGTCAACTGAGCCACATGGAAGAAACACAGTATCATCAGTCACTGAAGAATTGTAAATCGTACAGTCTGAAGTCGAAGGAGGGATTATTATCAGATTTTTTTTTAAAGGCTATGGTTAAATTGTGAGAATCTGGTGTGCAGAAGGCTATGGATAATAGTGGGAACTCAAGATTTATTTGTGGGAACTACACAGGAAATAAGCCTCCAGTGATCTCCTTCTGTTCATAATTGAGGGAAGGGAGGAGAGTACTCACCAAACAAAGTGCACTGGAGAGATGAGTCTAGAAGATCAAAGGCACATGTTGTTCTCCCTCTGATGCATGCGAGACCTGATGTTTTTCAGTATTTCTGTATCTTTGTTCATATTAGGATGTATCTCAGAGGTGTTGTCCTTTGAGGCACCCTCATGAAGTTGTGCAGTATGTTTTCCTGTGTGTTGGTGTATGAAAGCAAATAGAATAAGGGTTTTGGTGGTGATGAGGAGGAGTGAGAGTACATGGGTGGGAGGATGCTTAAGGGGGGACGATGTCAAGGAGTCCAGGAAGAAAAAGAATGTTTGGAAACTGACTGTGGTGGTAGCCATTCTGCTTGACTTGGTTGAGTTACGTAATGACACAATATATGTATTAACTCACAATAATACATTTAAAAAGTCAGTGAATAAAGTACCCCTGCTCAAACAAAACAAAAGACCTCTTGAGTTTTATTGTATGGAAATTGTATCTCAATAAAATTGGTTAAAAAGTTTAAAGTCCTCTTTGACTGATACTTGGTTCCTGTTTCAGACTAAGTAAAATAAAGATCTCTCTTTTCCCCCATAAGTCACGCAACTGGGTAAAGTTTGATATGAACCTTAGGGATTTTTTCCCCTTTCATCTCTGTATACTTAAAACCCCAAGTGGATGCCCTTTCTGAATTTGGCTTTTTTTTTTTTTTTTTAAAGAAGCTTACACATTCCAATTCAGAGCTCCAAACTCCCTCTCCCCAAAGGCTGGTAATGAAAGTCTCCGGGGGCCCTACTGCCAGGAGTACAACCACACATGGCCTTTTGCTCAGGTTCTGTGAGTGGTCCACATGATGACATTTCCACCCATGCATACAAAATTTAGAAGTCACCATGGGAGCCGTATCTGATCCTCTCTGGCCTCCCTACTGCCAGGGGCAAAGGTTGGGCATGCCTCTGCCCTCCACCCTTCTTTATATACTCTGACCCCAACCGTTCCTCCCACAGCTTTATATCTGGGCTCGGCTCCATAATGACCACAGAGAACTCAGACAGAACTTGCAATTAGGGGAGTTTATTAGGGAAGTTAACAGGTCACCACAAGTCTTGCTCAGTAAACATCAAGATGAGAGTCACTGGTCCATCGTAATCTCTCTCCTCAGCTAGCAGCCAAGTCTCTCTCTATGTAGGTGGTCCCTTACCCTCTGGTCTACGTACTATGAAGTCCACTCGCTGCCCTGCCTGATAGTCTTCGAGTTACTCCGCTGTTCTGTCTTACAGTCTCCTTGCCTCGGCTTCTGGTCTTGGCCTGGCTCCTTTGTTCTCTATCTCGGTCTCTGTTGCCTCTGGTGTCCATCTTCACTTGAGACAGAGAACTTGAATGTGATCCGCTGGCAGCAATTCTTCTGAGGGTCCTGGAATTTCTGTGTGTGTGTATTCCTGAGATGGTTCTTCAACATAAATGAATGGCTTAGATGGAGGAGTGGTCTCTGTCTTCCAGCAGATTCTATCTCCAGGGAAATACAGTGTGGTGATGTGGTTCAGACTCTCCAGGAAGGTAGAGCTTCAGAATATATTCCACTTTAAGCCTTCCCATTAGCATAGCAGAGCTCTCCCTCTAAAATGGGACAATAACCTAAGGCATAGATGCTAGAATTTATATCATGCAAGGAACTATGATTAGAAGACTCATCTTGATTATACTTCCTAAAATAACGTTGCACAAATCTAATAAACATTGGTGCATGTGTAGTTTTTTAATTCTCTCCAACTGAAAAAAAAAATTGTGTACACATTGTTGCCAACTGCCCCTTGGGTCAGCTTTGATTCATAACCACATTATGGATAACAAAATAAAGTATTGCCTGGTCTTGTGCCATATTCAAGCTTATGGGCATCTTTGGGTCTATTTCTGATGATTCTTCTAAATGCATCTGGTTGAAGGTTTCTCTTGTTTCTTCTTCTTTGGACACTCAACTTACAATATAGGTGTCCTTCTCCAGGATGACCTGTCCAAGGTGGGTAAGCTGAGGTAGGAGCAGTCTAGTGTTGTTTCTGAGATGGATTTATTTCTTCCTCTAACAACCCAGGGTCTGCTCTGTCGTCTTCCCCAGCACCACGATACAAATGCTTCCTTTTTTCTAGCTTCCTTTTGCATTCTTCAGCTCATAGGCCTTTGAGGCAACTGAAAATCCACCGTTTGGGTCAGATGCACCTTAGCTATTAAAGTGACATCTTTGCTTTTGAATGCTTAAGAGATGCCTTTTGCAGCAGATTTGCTGAGTTGGTGAGGTGACAATGAAGAGTCGCTGCAATTTCAATGTATCGGAGGTCGGTGCCTTCATGTGGCAACGTGCCAAGATGGAAACTTCTAAAACACAAGGCCAACAAACTTCATTGATACTTTAGGGTAGGGTATTCACCTGGTCAGCACTACTGATTTATTGGGTGGAATAATTTTTATTTTTATTTATTTGCATTTAAAAAATCACTTTATTGGAGGCTTATACAACTACTATTACAATCCATACACCTATCCATTGTATGCAAGCACATCTGTACATTTGTTGCCCTCATCATCCTCAAGATATTTGCTTTCTACTTTAGCCCTTGGTATCAGCTCATTTCCCCTCTACCGTGCTGCTCCTTCATGAACCCTTGATAATTTATAAATTATTATTATTTTGTCATATCTTACACTGTCTGAAGTCTCCTTTCACCCACTTCCCTGTTGTCCGTACCCCAGGGGTTTGTATGTAGAATTGTATAATTGGTTCCTCCTTTCTACCCCACCTCCCTTCCACTCTCCCCACTGATCCGGAAAGGATCATCTGTCCTGGATTTCCTGTGTTTCCAGTTTCTATCTGCACCAGTGTACACCTCTGGGCTAGCCAGATTTCTAAGACAGAATTGGGATCATGACAGTGGGGGGTGATGGGAGAAAGGTTTTAGGAACTGGAGGAAAACTGTGTTTCATCATTGCTACACTGCACGCTGACTGTTTTGTCTCCTCTCCTTGATCCTTCTATAAGGTGATGTCTCACTACCTACAGATGGGCTTTGGGTCCCCAATATGTACTCCCCCACATTTACAATGATATACTTCTTTGTTCTTTGATATCTGATCCCATCCATACCTCGTGGTCACACAGGCTGGAGTGCTTCTTCCATGCGGGCTTTGTTGCTTCTGAGTTAGATGGCTGTTTGTTTACTTTCAAACTTTTAAGACCCCAGACACTCTATCTTTTGATAGCCGGACACCATCAGCTTTCTTCACCACATTTGTCTTCAGCAATCGTGTCGGGAAGGTGAGCATCATGGAATGCCAATTTAATAGAACAAAATGCTCTTGTATTGAAGAAGTACTTGAGTGGGGCCCAATGTCCATTTGGGCCTTAATACTAACTCTATAAGTATATGCACATAGATATATTTCCCTATCACCATCATATAAATATATTACCTATGTACATGCCTCTTTCAATGCCCTTTGCCTCCTATTTCTTTCCTCTATTTCCGTTTACTTTCCTCTTGTCCCAATATCATGCTCAGCCTTCATTTGGGTTTCAGTAATTTCTCTCGGTTACTTTACTCTTGATCAATCCCTACCAAGCCTCTCACACCCTCCTTGCCACTGATTTTTAGATCACTTGCTGTTCCCTTGTCCCTGGGTTGGTCAATACCATCTCCTTTTCCCCACCTCCCCCTCTCCCATGTCTCCCTGGAACTATTAGTCACATTTTTTCTCCTCCAGACTGTTCATCCAGCCTATTTAGGTAGACCTGCAGAGATAATGATATGCACAAAAAACCAAAACATAGCAAGACAAAACGACAAAAGAAAACAAAATGACAGTAATAACAAAAAATCCCCAAAGTTCATAAGAATATATAAATAAGTTAAAAATAACAATAAAAAAGAAAAACCTACAAACAGTTCAAGGTCTCTTTGTTGATCTCGAGGACTGTCATCTGATTGAGTCCAACGGTGTGCCATGCCCTGGCCCCAAAGTCTATTCTTGGTACCTGGGCGGGATAATTTTATGGTGGTGGGATATCGAGTGCATTGTAGAATTTTTAGCAGCATCCACGTTATGCTAGTAGTAGTCTTCCCACATCCTGGATTATTACAACCAAAACTGTCTTTAAAAAAACATACTCTCTGCCATTGACCCTACGAGGCAGGGTAGAACTGCCCTGGGGTTTTTCTGAGACTGTAACTCTTTGTAGGGTAGGAACCCTCATCTTTCCTTGGGGTTACAACCTGATGTACAACCACTATGCCACCAGGGGTCCTGGTAAAAGTCTTCAGATACTGAAAATATGAATCAAATCTATTCATATTTTAGAAAAGTAGCAGATATTTAAGGGAAAGTGGCAGTAGAGGAGGAACCAGACAAAGGTAAACTTCCAAAGAGGTATTATTATCCTTCAGTTACTCTGAATTACAAAGGTTCCTGCCAGGAAGTGGATTGGTGTTTTTTGTTTTGTTTTGTTTTGTTTGTGGGCATCACTGCCTCTGGTGGTCGTGCTCTACCCAGTGCTGCTCCTGAGAGCCGCCGCTGGATTTGAACTGCCAAGCCTGCGGGCGGCAGTTCCGCACTCAACCACTTACGCCACCGGGGCTCAGCCCTGGATTGGTGTTTTAAGTAAAGAGCTGTTGTTCCCAAATATATGTAGCAAGTAACCCAAACCATGAAAGAACCACAACCAAATTGTGTTAAAGAACACAGACTTACATTGCCTATTTCTGTGCAACAAGTTACCTGAACTCTGTTTTTAAAAAGTCATTTTATTGAGGCCTCATACGACTCTTATCACAACACACACAACCTTCCATTGTGTCAAACACATTTGTATGTTTGTTTCTCTCATTATTCTCAAAACATTTGCTTTCCACTTGAGCCCCTGGTATGTGCTCATTTCCACCCTCCCTCTCCACTCCCCCTCCCCATGAATCCATGATAATTTATGAATTATTATTATTTTGTCATATCTTACACCATCTGATGTCTCCCCTCACCCTCATCCACTTTTCTGCTGTCCGTTCCCCAAAAAAGAGGCCATATGTAGATTCTGTTCTCCCTTTCTACCCCACTCTCCCTCCACCCTCCTATTTCCACCCCTTTCACCACCGGTCCTAAGGGGTTCTTCTGGCCTGGATTCCCTGTGTTTCCAGTTCTTATCTGTACCAGTTTACATCCTCTGGTCCAACTGGATTTGAACTGGGATCATGATAGTTGGGGGTGGGGGGTGGGGAGGGGAGATAAAGTATGCAAGAACTAGAGAAACATTGTATGTTCCATCATTGCTTCACTGCACCCTGACTGCCTTGTCCACTCCCTGACTCTTCTGTGAGGGAATGTCCAGTTGCCCATAGATGGGCTTTGAGTTCCCAGTCTGCACTCCCCCTCATTCACAATAATATTATTTTTTGGTTCTTTGATGCTGGATAGCTGATCTGAACACCTGTGATCACCCAGGCTGCTGTGCTTCTTCTATGTGGGCTTTGTTGCTTCTCTGCTAGATGGCTGCTTGTTTATCTTCAAGCAGGTAAGGCCTCAGGCTCTACCTCCCAATAGACAGGCACCATCAGCTTTCTTTGCCACTATTGCTTATGCACTTTTGTCTACACCGATGGTGTTGGGACAGTCGGGTGTGCTTCTTCCATGTGGGCTTTGTTGTTTCTCAGCTCGATAGGCTGCTTGTTTTATCTTCAAGTCTTTAAGATCCCAGACACTATATCTTTTGACAGTTGGGCACCATCCGCTTTTTTCACCACATTTCCTTATGCATCTGCTTTGTCCTCAGTGATCGTGTTGGGAAGGTGAGCATCTCAAACTGCGGAATTATTAGAACAAGGTGTTCTTTTATTGGGGGAGTACTTGAGTAGGGGCCACCTGACCTGGACTCTTTGTGTTTCAAGTTTTACATTGCTGATACAAGGAGGAGATTTTTATTTTCTGCTGGATATGGTCTTTGTCAGTGCCAGACAATTAATGTAGTTAAGGTTGTCTGAGTACCTGGGAAAGCAATACTCATTGTAGAAAACTAAGGAAAATTTGCAAGTGAAGTAGGGATTTGTAAATGATCAAGTCCAGCCTCCTTACACCAAGGCCCAGAAAGAGGAAGCTATCAAGTGATGTACCATAGAGCATACAAAGGTGCCAAGTTAGGAATAAAATCCTAGTTCTTATGATTCAGTCCAGGTTTTTATATTAGTCTTGGTTTAATAGATAGAATTGAAGTGGGGCAATGGGGAGCAGTGCTAACACTTTATCATCCCTTTTCCTTCTACCACGTTCATAAGGGTCTCTGAAGTCCAGTATTCTCCCAGTAGGAGAATACTGCCTGATCTGAAAAAAATAATCTGTGAAGCTGGGCTATCTGAAGAATAACAGGGCATTAGGACTGAAGGAAGGTTCATACTACAACATGTAGTATGTACATGACACAATCTTGCTTGCCAAAAATGAAGATGACTTGAAGCATTTATTCAGATAGGTCAAAGACTACTACTGTCTTTAGTATGTGGAACACACAACATAGAATATGGTTGGCTATATTTGATCTCCTCCGGTTTCCCTACTGTCATGATGCAGGGGTTATACATGCCTCCACGGTCCAGCATCCTTTTCCTAGTCATACATCAACTCATCTCTCATGGCATTCTGTATGCTGGGTTTGAGGTTTGTTGTAATGGCCACACAGAGCTTGCAGGCATTACTCACAATTAAGAGGGGTGACTAGGGAACTTAATAGGTTATCATTCGTCAGGATTGGTAACGGCACAGTCAATGGTTCACAGCAACACCTCTCCTCAGTCAGAAACCAAATCTCTCTTGGGACATGGCACCTTGGCTTTTCTGCCTTTGAGGGCCAGGTAGCCAACTTGCCTCTTGCCGTTTCTCAGTTTCATAGTCGTGAGCCAGGTGAAGAGAAGGTACCAGAAGGTCTCAGTGATGCTCCTCTAAGTCTCTGTGCCATAGTCTCGTGCATTTGGTGTTGGTGGCCTCTGTCGATTCAGACAGGAGACCTTGGGTGTGCTTCTCCAACGTTCTCGGATTTCTCTGTCCCAGTTGACTATTTTACACTGTGTTAGTCTGGGTAGGCTAGAGGAATAAATTTCACAGACACGCATATAGATATAAGGAAAAGGTTTATATACAAGAGGAATAGGACATTGATCCCAGTTCAGTTCAAAGTCATAAGTCCGATATTAACACATATGCCCGAAATCAATCTATAAAGTTTCCTTCCAACTCACGAAGTCACAGGTAAGTGGGTGCAGAATCCCGGCGCTGGAAGGGGTCTCCACATGGCTCCTTGCTTCCAGGGCTCAGGGTCCATCAACAGCAGAAGCAACTCATTGCTGGCAGAGGTCTCCCATGTGGCCGCTCCAGCTTCAGAGGTCTGGCTCCATCAGGGCAAAGCTGTGTGTTTTCTCTGCCGGCTCCTCCAGCTTCTCGGACGCTGCCATCTTGTCTTGTCCGTAATTCATCATCTCTCAGACTAACTCCCAATAACTTGGGGAGATAGCTTCTCATATCCACGAGGGAAATATTGCGAGATTTCTCAGACGTATCAGGAGAAAGCCATGCCCACACAGAGGCCTCATTGGCTACTCAATGGCTATCTCCAGATTAACAGGCTGGACACCACCTCTACATCCCAATCATGAAATTAACATAAACAGATGACTGCCACATACATCAAGGAATGGCTTTGAGGGCAGTATGTTTTGTCTTTGTGGTGACCATACTGCAGGGGCAGTGAATATTTAATGTGACTCTTCTGGCCAAAGTCTCTAATCTCTACCAAACAACCTTTCCCTGCATGGGTCTGAGAAGAAAGTGGGCAAAGATACTGATAGGATTCACCTGTGGATAATTACACACAGCATTCCCTGAAATGCCATCTTGCTATGTATACAAGGAGATCTCTGAGAAGCACGAGGAGGGACCTTATTACCAGCAAGAACCAGGAGTGGAGCACATCTTCTGTACCTGAGATCCCTGTGCAGTGAACCTCGATCTAGAACACAGCTATAGCATCAGAGGAACAGCAGGAGAACCAGAGTCAGAGCGTGGAACACAGTGATGGGTCATCGAACTCGCAGAGCAAGTACAGCTGAGAGCTCTTATGGAGGAGACGGGCTTGCAGAGTGGGGTGCCTCTGGACACTTAATTGGGGAACCTGGGCTTGCTGACTCAAGAAGTGGAGCTGAGTACCTTCAGGCTGAGGCTAACTGGAGTATGCTTACTGGGGTGCCTCTGGGCACATAACTTAGGAAGCTGATCCATGGAGCTTGAGTTCAATGCCTTCAAGTTGAAACTTACAGTGGGTTGATATTTATTAGCAGAACAGAAAGAACTTTGTAACATGTCCTGATAGATAACTCAAGCCTGAATGATTCTCACTGGAATTACAAATTGTTATCAATTTTCTTAATAAATTCTTTATCATGAATTTTGTTTCTGAGCTCTGTGTAGCCATTGCAATGGATATTAGAACCTAGAGATCAAGCAAGGAAGTAAAATAGGTAACATTAATTAAGACAACACATATGCTCTCAAGGAAAATGAGGGGCATATCTTAAAGACACGTCCAAAGAACAAACGTGGGGCTTGGTTCACACACCCTACTGAGGCCAGGACTTAACTTCAGTATTAACAGAAAACTCTCAGTAACAGTTCTCTGTAGCAGAGAAGCCTCTCCAAAATGAGAACCTAACCATAGGCACAGAGTTCAGAATTGTAGGACATCACATAGGAATTGTGGTTAGAAGGGTCATGTTAATTGACTACATCTCAGAATGGATTCCACCCAAGTGTGAGGAAGATAAAAATCCTCAGGGCATCATGATACACGCAGAACATGTTGAAGTTGTCAACAATTTCTTTTTAGTTGGATCAACAATCAGATATGTCCATAGAAGCAGCATTCAAGAGGTCACCTGATGTAATGTCTTGGGTAAATATGCTGTTGAAGACCATCTAAAGTGCCCAAAGCAAAGATGTCACTTTGATGACTAAGGTGCTTTTGAATATCACAGTGGCCACTTCACGTGCATGCACAAGCAAGACAGTGAAGACAGGTAAGGGCAGCTCCAGGTTAAATTAGTCAGTGTAGTCTACTCTTTACAACGGGTGGCTCAAAGGTGGGCACATAACCAATGTAGACTCATAAGAATAAAGAAAATGGAAAGAAACTGCCTCACTTTTTGGAATGTGAATAAGGAAGCATGTGGCCAGAAGTTGCTGGCAGTCATTGTGTCTTCCCGAATGGGAGTCAGCTTAAGAATAAAGTCCATTTGTGGAAGGTAGAGAGGAGGGGAGACAAAAGAATCTGTTTCTTCTATGGTATCACTAGGCTGACCAATCCAATCGACTCTAAAGACTGCTCAACTTCAGCGCTTCCCCGTTGCATCAACCATACATTTCCTGCATTGTCTCGGCCAGCTTGAAATGGGTTTTTTGTTCATGGTGAGGGAACACAAAGAGCCTTTCTCAGTAAGGCTAAATTCAACTGTAACAGAAACCACATGCCCTCTTCCTTCCACGCCCCTTGAGTGACTTAAACAAAGAAGTTTATTTCTCTTCATGAGAAAGGCATTTCGAGATAATAGTATAGAGTGGTACCTTGATAGCCATTAGGGGACCAGGTTCCTTCTAGCCTCTTTGTTCTGCCATACTGAGAGTATAGTACCCATCATTATGGTATGAATTGGTTGTCAAAGCTCCAGCTCACACATTCTTATTTCAAGTAGCAAAATGCAGAAAGAAGAAATGGGTACAACTCTTTCAAGAAGGCTGCCTGAATTTCCTACCTAGTACTTCCACCTCCATCTCGTAGGGTAATATTAATTACAAAGTAGGCCAAGAAATGTAGATTTTAATCCAAAGTAACTTAAGGCTCTACTAATAATGTAGAGTTGAATGGATGTTGGAAAAGCTGCCTATTATAAATTGGTTCTGAAAATACTATTTTTAAACACCAGGCTACACGCATTTTAAAAATATTTTGTTGATATTGGGCTTATGTACAGCAAAACATATGTTACACAGTTTCACCTCTGTCCCTTTAGGAAACTGTCCTACTGTTTGGCGTCACCTGCATCTTACCCTGATTCAGGCTACTCAATACCAGAAAGATAGAAGGTTACTGAGAAGGTTGCAGGGAGTACAATGCTACATCACTGGTCCTTTGAATACTGCTTCATTAGTGTGTGGAATGTGGTAGTCGTTCCATACTTGCTGATTATTTGTTAGAGAAACAAATGATCTCTGATCAGTGTGTTTCAGCATTTCAACAACTCTTAAAAATCACAAAACCCTGTGTCTTTGGCTACAACTTTCTGTAAGACATTACTTGCTCAGGACTCACCTTGAGAGCAAAGAATTGCCAAGCTGCACCCATGCCATATCCTGCATTTTCAAGCTGGTCATTGAATCTTTGACTTTCGTTCGGTTTGACTTTGGCTTCGGTTGCTCTCCAGAGCTAGTTTTCTCAATTTCATCCCAACAAACTTTGGGATCAGATGGACGTCTTACCTAACTGTAGACTCGTTTACTTTCTCCTCCCACTATTCTTAGTTACAGAACTCAATGTCTTATCTGTCTACAAGTCACCAGATTTAGGAACCAGGAAGAAATAAGACTTTCCTAATCGAGACAAGAGGTGGTACAAATGGTTGATGCTCTTGGAAGCTAACCGAAAGGCAGGCGATTTGAGTTCAACTCTAAGGTGCCTCAGAAGGAAGGCGTGGCAATTTACTTCAGAAAGATCAGTCACTGAAAATCCTACACAGTACAATTCTACCATGCTACACACAGTGCAGCTGTGAGCTGGAAGTGATCTGGTGGCAATTGGTTTGGTTTATGTGCTTACAAAGAATTAGAGCAATACATACTCATGGCAGACACATCTGTTTTTTTTGGGGGGGGGGGAGGCATCACTGCCCTTTGGTGGTCGTGGGAGCTGCCCAGCTCTGCTCCTGAGAGCTGCTGCTGGATTTGAACCGCCAAGCCTGTAGGCGCCGTCCTGCACTCAACCACTTACGCCACTGGGGCTCAGCACATCTGGTTTTAATATGCAAATACTATCAGGAGAGAGAAAGGAAAACATGATAAACAGTTTTTATTCTAAAATCATTTCCCCTTAAAAAAAAGACATAGCATTTTAGAGAAAAGTCAATATTTCATAAGCATTCATATTTCAATGATCTGGTAAAGTTCTTCATGGCTGTCTTTCACATGAGAGTTAGTTCTCTGAAGTACCAGTCATTTTACTCAGTATATAATTCTGAATGATTTTAGGTAGCATTTTCTGTTCAAGGACATAGTAAATTTCCGTGTGCACTGAATTTCTTCCGGTGTCCACATGCTAATGTAGAAACTGTTGTCTGGTGAAATGCTGACAGAGGCAGGGTTCTCAAAGTGTGGTCTATGGATTACTTGCATCAGAATCATGCGGTTCCTGGGCTCCATCCCATCTTGTGAAATGAGAGTCTCTTGTGTTGAATCCAGGAATGAGAAGTGCATTTAATATGTGTACTCCCTGGAACTCTTGGGTACACTAGTGTTTGAGAACCACTGACATAAATGATTCAAATTAAATTAGCCTGATCTTCACACCTAAAAGGCATCTTAATGATCATTATCGTTACAGGTACTAATAGCTAACATTCATTGAGCTATTAGCGACGCAGGCAGTCAATGAATAAGAAGTGAATATGAAACTTGCACAAAATGTACTAGTTTCAACACCTTTCATTGACATTCCATCTTTTAAAACTTTGCTTGTGTGAGTCACTTCTGTACATGTGGCTACAGCTTTGAACTTGTCCTACTTCAGACAGAGACAAATGGGATGGATGGTATAACCTTTCTCCAAGGCTGCTCTTTACTTCTGTAGACTGTGGTATGAGGGATACAGGGACCCAGCTGCGGCAATTGGACCATCCAGCAACTATATTGCAAAAATGGATTTAGAAATACTTTTCAAGATTGCTGAACTAACACGACAGTTTAAAAGATGAAAACAAGAAGAAATGCAGTGAATTAAACATAGCAGGAAGACCCTCGTGCACTGGATTAAAGGTAGGCAGGCAGGAAGCTGCTGGCAAAGTTCCTTTGAATTTGTTTACCCTGCATGCCATCATTGCAAAGGAGGGGCGAAGGTCCACTATTGTGTCAGAAAGTAAGGCTGTCCTCCTTTGAGTGGAGAATGATTCATAGTGGAAATAGATTTTCTAATTCAGTGTCTACATTTCACCATAGATTTTATTAACCTTCAGCCAAGCAATAAGATACTCATCAACACAGGAGGTATTTAACACATGTCATTTCCAGTGAAACAGTAACCCAAAACGCAACCATTCTCCCTCCGGCTCAACTGACACATTTCCTAATCCCTTTAACACCAATGGGTACAGATGCTGGCATGGCCAAGAGGGCCCCATAGGTCAAACTGTGTTGTACAATTTCAGGCCAAGAAGCAACAGATCATCCTGATTTGGGGGGGATACTTTGTCAACTCCCTTCAGCTAAGCAACATGATGGCCCTGCTGGCTGTGTAGGGTGTGCACATGTTGCTGAAGCAGTGTACTTTATGCGCCTTGTGAAAGAGTGGATAAAAATAATGAAGAATAAAAGGAAAGGGTAAAGGCCAGAGACTCCAAATTCGGATGAGTTGCTGACTGCTGCCAATGGAAACTGAAATGGAAGCCAACCCTGTTAGTGTCTATTAAACTTAGCCATCGAATGGCTACCAGAACTGCTGTCAGCCTCACAGGTCTGAGGATTGCTACAGCTCACTTCCCAAAATGTGAACCCAGGTCAGTGCAATCCAGCGACCTACTCATGCCCACCAATTCTCAATGGGTGATTCTGCTGGAGGAGATGAGGGTAGGGACTAAGTTCCCACTGACAGGGAGAAATTTGAACTCTTCTGCCTAACCATATCACCAAAGATACCCCATTCTAATAATGATTCTTACAATAAATGGCAACGGAGGCCTCATTTGACTTCCTCTGGCTTCCCTACTGCCACATGGCGGAGGTCAGGCCTGTTTCCATGCTCTACCCTTCTTTATCTATTCTGACACCAGCACTCTACATATGTGCTGATCCTAATATTTCCTCGCAGTCGTCATACAGAACTCACAGACAGTACTCACAATTAAGGGATTTGTCAGGGAAATCAAAAGGTTATCACAAGCCAGGACCAGCAACAGTAAGGGTGCAGTCATTGTCCTCAGACAATAGCCAAGTCTCTGTCTCCAGTCCTCAGCCTCTCAGCCACATTGTAGCCAACTGTCTCTCTGGCCCTCAGTTTCTCAGCCACATGTTTCCTTGGCCTTTAACGGGAAGGAAGGCAGACTGCTTGTTGCTCTGACCTACAGTCCCATGGTCTTGGACCAGATGAGGAGAAAGGACCTCACAGTCCTGGTGCTACTCCTCTGCTTTTCTATCCAGTCTCCAGTGCACCTGACCTCAGTGGCCTTCACCACTTCAGACAGAGAACTTGGATGGGGATGGTAAAAAAAAAAAAACTGACCAAGCCCCTCTAGTAGTGTTACACATACTCTATTTCATAGTCCTACTCAATCATTGTAGTGTCAGAGACTTAGGTAGAGGAGCCACATTAAGAAATTTCAGTCTACCACAATTCTGAAGTCATTTTTGTCCATTACTGTCCTTCAGGGCCTGCTGCACAGCCTGGCACAGAGCAGGAATTCTGACTCATCTCATGCCCAAGTACTGATCTGCTCCTTTTTCGGCCTCACCCCTCAGAGCCAGTCAGCTGTAATGTATCCCCCTTTCTCTAAATGCACTTATGTTCTAACTGCCCTTTCTATTTCCCAGGCTATATACCTCCTTCCGAAGCCCTTCTCTTTGATTTTTGGATGAGAGATGGCATCTATATAACAGACCTGCTTAGACGCAGGTTTTTCCTTTAAATTTATTCCTTTAAATCATTACAGGTTCAGTATCAGACAGACCTTTTAGAAATACCACTTTCAACTTTTTACTTTTTTGTTAAAAATTTTTTTGAGTGGCTCTGTTCTACAGAAACAAGAAAGTCCCCTTCCTTGGCTTTTGAACTAGATCAAACTTAGAACTTACCTCGTGTTCTATCGCCTCCCTTCACATCAGTTATTCCCCAATTTCTAGCCATTAGAAGCGCATCCCCATTGAAACAATGTCTACTGTGAATTGGGTGAAGGGTTACAGGTCGTTGGTTTTACATTCAATGGCTTCCACATGCGGTTTTCTCTCATTCCCTGCAACCTTGTCCATGTCAGTAACATCATGGGTTACATCCTCCCTGTTTCCTGTCTCCATCTTTCCTAACCCTTCTGAACTCTGTCCTTGGATACACACTGCCATTTTTACCTCAACTGTAAGCACCTCTCTCATGTGGACCCTCTCTAGTTCGACAGCTCCCCTAAGTGACCTGCCTGTTTGGCCGAAGACGGAGCCCTTGGGAGGATATTCAGTCTCAGACTCGAAAGAAGACTACGCTCTGGATCAGTCAGTCTCTATCTCACGAATGAACTACAGTATCTCTCACAGGCATGGCCCTTGGTGAAACAAGATTCCCTCAGTCTGTGCTGTTTGAAAGTAGCCCTGGTGGTTCAAGTGCTTGGCTTCTGAGGCTTCTGACCCACGAGTTCAGCAATTGGAAGGCGCTTGTTGCTCTGTGAGAGACAGATGTGGCAGTCTGCTTCTGGAAAGCCTATGGGGAATCTCTTCTCTGCCTGCCTGAGAGCCCCAGCAACGGGTCTTGGGTTTTTCACTGCTCGAAATGAGCACTCCTCCTTTGTGCTAGCCCATGGCACTCCCAGCTCCTCCCATCTCTCTATCTTCAGAAGGCTTATGGACTGTGTGAGCCATTTAGTTAGCACTTAGCTCTTGTTACGTGTATCAGCATTGGCCTGTTAATAACGTTATGCCATTTCTCTACCAAAGTTGGAAAGGCCTGGAGGGCAGAGACTATGTCTCTTCCATCTCAATATGTCCTGTTGTTGGGATGGTCCTTTTCATATAATTGCTCCTCAATAAGTGTTAACACTGTCCAGTAGGAAGAAAGTTGAAGCTTCAAGGTCAACTGAGACCTCTTTTGAATGGCCCTTAAAAATACCTTTTGCTTGGACAGTCAGAATAATTTTTTTAGGAGACAGTTCATAATGGTTTTTGGAAGTCTTACCTTTTTTCACCCCACTACACTTCTTTTATGTGTAAATTAGAAAATGATATCATTTGAGCAACCTCAAAGACAATGGAACTAGGCTGGAGCTTTTTCCCCTGAGTGGTTCTCCACCCTCCAACAGCATGAAGATGTGCAGTTAAGTACATGTTTCCTATCACTTAACAGCCATTGAAAGGACAATGTTACAGTGCTTGAGAGTCTACAGTGAACCCACTTTAGAACTATCCCTATCACTGGGGCCTTATAATTAAGTGGCTGGTACTTTGTGTCAAAGACCTGCTAACTACCACATTTAAGACATAATCTCTCAGTTTGATTGGCCATAGTGCAAAGTCCCATGAGAAGAAATGAAGGTCTTCTCCCCTCCTTAGGCTGATTCGACTTTGTTTATCTAAGAGGAGGGTTTGTAGAGTCACCCAAGGAGAACTGGAAACAAAGCCAGAATGACAATCCACGACGTACTTGGGTTCGGAGGACTCTGCTTTGCCATTATAACCATGTGGCCCTGTAGACAACTATGCTTCTATAGCAGAACCACTCAAAAGTACAGTACGTGCTTCTCTAACATCAGACATGAGGCCAAGTTAAACTTTTACCCCCTCTCCAGTATCAAGAATGGATTCTGTCTGCATGTCTCAGGGAGGGAAGAGGGAAGCATGAATCAAATGCAAGTTTCCTGTTCTCAGAAAATTACAACATTAGCAAATTTTTGTAGCTCGAGATATCTTAATAAGGCATTTTGGCATACCAAATGGATTGGTTGATGGGATCTAAGTCATTACCTAGTTAGGGCATGGTAGTTTAAGTTTACCCAATGTTGAACTTTAGGCAGCAAAAAAGTAAGGAGTGCCTTGCCTTCTGTGGCCTTAATTTGGATACACTCTCTACTTTTTATGCTAGTCTAACTAGAATAAGGTATTTTCCACCTGAATATGTAAGAGTCATCATCTTTATTCTGGATCCTAACCTGGCTGCTCTTGCAGGGCTACTTACAAGCCTTGGCTCTCCACTTGGTCTGAGCAAAAGAACCACTTGTGGAGCTTCTAAAAAAAGTTGCAGATGTCTAGGCTCTATCCCAGACATCAGAGTTTTTTTCCCGTGGGTAGTCCCAGGCTACGGGAGTGTTCTGAACATCTTCGGGTGATTGTGGACCACACCTCTCATTAGGAACCATTGTTCTGGTCACGTGCAGAATGTTTAGTGAGGAATAAGCTTAAACTGGAAGGCTCTGTATTAGTTACCTAGCGCTGGTATAACAGAAACCCCTCAGGTGAGTGTTATTAACAAACAAACAAACAAAAAGCTATTTTCTCAAACTTAGGAGACTGGAAGTCCAAATTTAGGGTTCTGGCTCTAGGCCTTCTCTCAGTCAGCTCTGCAGTAAGGTCCTTGTCTCTTTGGAGCGTTTGCTTCTGGGTCATCTTCATGTGGTTGGCACCTGTCTTGCCCATCTCTGCTTTCTTCCCTTGCTTATTTAATCTCAGTGATATCTCAAGAGATTGATTTAAGACACACCCTATACTTACCCTTCACTGACTCATAAGAAAGGCAGCCCATTCCCAAATGAGATTATAACCATGTAGAGTAAGTGATCAGATTTTAACATTGGTAAAGTGGGGCACCATTGACCGGGGGTGGGGGGAGTAGAGGGGATATATTCCCTTCCCATTCTCCCACCACTCCCTAGCTTGTCATACATTCTTTCCCCAAATCAGGACTTTTTAAAAACACCATGGGCTGCAGGAAAAAATTGTTTAAAATTGGGGCTATCCCGCGTCTGGTCACTTTAATATAGAGGTTACGATTTATAGCACATATTTATATAGTGGGTAGGTGGCCACAATTCAGTCCTTAACAGGTTCTTCAAAGACCATTTGTCTACCCACTCAACAGATCATGGAATTTCCCTGATAACATTTCATCTTCCAAAAAACTGCCATCACGTGATTTCAAGTCACTGAAACCCTGCGGGACAGGCTAGAACTGCAGATCTTTCTCTCTGCCATCAAGTCAATTCTGACTCAGAGACCCGTCCTTCTCCTACAGAGCAGCTGTGGGGTTTGAATCTTCGAACTCGTGGTTATCAGCGCAAGGCATAATCACTACATCACCAGGGCCCCACGCAGCATCACAGAGGGTACTCTCCCCCTAGAAAATCCTCAGAGGGAAAAAGGGCAGACATTTTATTTTAAAGTATTAACTTCTACTTATCCTGTCCAATCCAATCCATAGTGGGGCATCAAAAATATCTAGCTGATAACACCCTACAGGGTCTATTAAATTCTTCTCCATGTCCTACTGTAGGACAGGCAGGATGAACAGAAGCTAGCATTTTAAAATATTTCTTTTCTTTCCCCTTTTACATTTTCTTTAAAAAGAAAAGCACATTATTGTTCCACTTCTCTACTCAGTTAAATCCGTCTCCATGTCCTACTGTAGAATGGGCAGGATGAACAGAAGTTAATATTTGAAAATATTTTTCTCTTTCCCCTCTTACATTTTCTTTAAAAAGAAAAGCACATTATTGTCCCACTTCTCTACTGGCCAGCCCAGCCTTCTTCCTCCCCCAGAACTAGTGCTGACAACACTGAGCACGGCTGTGTGGGTTTTACAGCTCCAGATTACTGAGTGCCTTATCATGCCAGTGCATTGTATGTTGATCTCTCCAGCTTTGCTGGCAAACAGCTCTGGGAATATTGTCAGATGAGGCAACTGCTGCCAGAAAAAGGAATACAAACAGTTGTCACAAACTCAGAGGCTATTTGGTTTTGTATTTTCTCAATATAAGCGTGGTACTTTTTTTTTTTTTTTTTTAAACAAAACCACTGTTTTGTGAGTCTGGTGACTAAAACTGAAACAGACAATCAGATAATAAGACAAAATTAAGCCAACAGTGGGATTGTCAGTAGGCCTTTCATAGCAGAAACCAGAGTGGGGAATCTTGTGGCTGCACACTATAATTCCCTGTGACAACAACAACTGAACACACATAATTTTCCATTTCAATCACGCCGTTCAATCATATCATACCAGTTAGTTCTTTTTTTTTTGGGGGGGGGGGTATGTTAGTGATGTTCTAGATGTCATTAAAGGAAATTCCAGGCTATCTTAAAAATATGCATAATCCAAACACATCAAGGGTCTTTTCATCTTCATTTTTACACAACCCTCCACCAAATAACATAGACATTTTTGGACAAAATCAATGCTGAAGCTTAGTCAAAATGGGAGGCAAAACTGTCAGAGTGACCTCTATTACACAGTGATTCAAAAGGGAAACACAAAGCTGTGTGCTGTGCAGTTTAAATGAACTGCAAAGTAGCCTATGCCCTCATCAAGGAATCTTACAAATGCAGTTAGTTATTTCAGGGGACAGATAAGAAACTGGAGAGACACTCGGTCAAGACACACTAGGCGCATTTTAATTTAAAATTACAAGTCTATGGGAATTCCACTTACTGTCTTCCCGCTTCATTTACATGACAAAGACGTGGAAAATGGAGCGGTGATCTCGTCATTCTTTTCTGCCTACCTCTTTCTAGTACTTCTAGCAAAAGCAGTTTTTAAACAACAATTTGTTGCAATGCAAAAAAAAAGCCAGAATTAATAATGAAAGAAAGGAAATCAGAGAGAAAAGGAGGTAGAAAGGAAGGCAGGGAAGAAGGAAGGAGGAAAGAAGAAGAAGAGGGATGGGTCACTGAACAAGAACGTGGTTGCCAAAGGGAGCAAAAGTGTAGACTCTTAAAGAGCCCAGGGCACACAAGGTGAGACTGTGGTGCTTGCTGCCCGCCAGCAGATGGCTCAGGCTTTCAACCTGTCTGCCCCTCCGTTCCTCCACGCTGTGCAGAGGGACTCTCTCCTGCCATTCAGCTCAGGGTGACTCTACCCCCAACCCTTGCTCACTGTCCTTACCTCTCTTCTTTCCTTTCATTCTTTTTTCTGTTGACCAAAGGACTACTCCTACCCACGAGACAGTGTGAAGAATTCGTGTCTTTTCATAGGGCACATGTTACAACCGCCCCCCGCCCTGCGCCAGAGAGCAGGTAAGCCATCCATCCAGGTTCTTGGAGAGGAAGGACATTTGGGTATGGCTTTAGAAAAAGAAAGGGTGAGAGAGTGCTGCAAATCTATTCTTCGAAGGTACATTTTTTTGGGGTCCTATTCTTTTAGTCAGAGCAAAACAAAGACTCGTCGGTGAAAAGAAGAGGATTATGTTGGAGGTAAAGTAGGTGCTTGGGAATTAGATCTTTTTTTTTTTTTTTTTTTTTGCGCTTGGCCCAAGCGTTGGCATTTTTGTATGCATGCAAGAGCAGGGCAATGTATAGGGAAGACTGCAGAAGAATTGATGCTTTCTAATGAATGCACCATGAGCTGCCAGAAGAACGAACAACTCTGTCTTGGAAGAATTACAGCCAGAATGCTTCTTTTTAGTGAGGATGGCAAGATTTTGTCTGATCTACTTTGGAAAGACCAGTTCTTGGAAAGGACATCATTCTTGGCAATGTCGAGGGTCAGTGAAAAAAAGCAAGACCCTTCATGAGCTAGATTGGCACAGTGGCTTTACCAATGGGTTCAACAACCACAATGATCGACATGTAGTCCCCCCACCTTTCCCCATGGGCCGACAGCAGAAAAGTGGGTGAATCAATGGTCAGTGTCAGACATGAAGAAAATAATAATTTTTATTAAGGGAACATAAGAGTGGGAATGAGCTAGTACCAAGGGCTGAAGTAGGAAGCAAATGTCTTGAGAATGATGACAACATATGTGCTTGACACAATGGGTGCCTATACAGATTGTGATAAGAGCTGTAAGAGCCCCCAAGAAAATGATGTGAAGAAAAGAAGGAAGAGAAGCAAAACCTCCCCCCCCCCCAAGAAACCCCTAATGGGTTCAAACAGAACAACAGTTATGAAAATCACAGAGAACCAGACAGAACTCTGTTCTGCTGGAAGGTCGCTGTGAGTGGCGACTGACTTGGTGACCAAGCACAGCCCACTTTCAACTATATAATAGCCATGAAATGTCATTAAATTCAAAGAAAGTAAAGTGTAAGATGCATATACAGATGTAAGAGAAATCCCACAATTATCCAGATCAAGAAACAGCCAACGCCCCCTATCCCCTTCTCCTTTCTGACCACGGCTCTTTCCCTTTTTCTCAAAATAACTACCATCCTGACTGCTAATAGCAGAGAGGGTGCCCATTGCTTGACTTCATACAGATGAAAGAGGATAATATGTATTTTCAGAGAATCGGCTCCTTTTGCTCAATATTAGGGTTGTGAGTACAGTTCCAGCTGAGGAACAACCAGAAGTCTCATTTTCTTGAAAAGGCAAGTGTTGCCCCTGAAAGAGTGCTAATCTGTCTAATGCCTCTGTCTGCATCAATTCCTCCTCCTCCTTTCTTTTCTTTTCTAGCTAGGCAGCCTTGGGCAGGATGGAGGTGGGAGCTGCCCACGGGCATGACAGGGTTGATTGAAAGGGTGAGTGGAAAAGAAGCAAAGAACGGCAGGTTGCTCCAAAGACTAAGTTGACTTAAACCTCAATATTTCTAGGATTGGATTCCAGGTTCAGCATCTTTCGGAATTTCATCAGATCAATCTCATTTCTAGTACCTTGACTGGTCAAAAGTAAAGTGCAGTCACAGTACATACTCCTTTCTTCCTTCCCTCGGTTTGGACCCTGTAGTGAATGACTTCTGAGGGTTTTTTTTTTAAGCAGAAAGTTGATAAAAGCTTCCTGGATGGATGATTTCATTTAAATATACAATGCACACACTATTAAATCTACTACAACCTAGACAGATATGATGACTAGCTCCATAAGAACTCACTTCATTAACCAAGAATAGATTGCAAGTCATTACAAAGTGTTTCAAATACAGTAAGATTACCCAGAAACCCTTGGGCTCTCAGTTTGCATGAATATATAAGAGGTAGCTTCAGACTCTGAAAGGAGGGAGTAGTACTCAGAGAGCAGTGACAGATGTGAGAAGTAATCAAGCTTTCAGTGTGTGGGGTACAGGGATGTACAATTCACCTCCATTTAAATGATATGCCCTTCAGAGAGATGCCCACGTGGCCACGGGCATCTCTTCAGATGCAAGGATTGAGATGTGAAGAATTGCAAGGGAAAAAAAGAAACAAGTGGAACCAAACTTATACCTTCTTCAAGACAGGCTGGAATTTGCCATACCAGCAAAAACAAGGGGAAGGGAGCTGGGTGAGCTGAGAGACAGGGCAAGAGAGGGGAGCTCGGTTAAAACAAATTCAAGACAAACAATAACCAGGGCATGTTTCCCCAATAGGAAAAGAATGGGTCTGGAGTTGAGAGGTAGGCAGGCAGATGGGGAGAGGAAAGAGGACCCAGAAATCTAACTCTGGACCCAGAAGATCTTAGACTGGATTTCATCAGACCTCAGAGATTTCACCTGCAAAAAGGTTAGAATAAAACCACTAAAACTTCAACTCTTTAAAAATTATATTTTTGTCTCTCTCGCCCTTTCTGCGAATCTCAGTAACTGTGTCAATTAGTTATTAGTAGGACTTGCACAGGAGGCGGACTGTATTCCAATCAATAGGCAATAAAAACCAAACCTATACTCATTGCCAATGAGTCCACAAGGACTCACACAACTCTGTGGGACAGGGTAGAACTTCCCCTGTGGGTGTCTAAGACTATTTATGGGACAAGAAGGGCTCATCTTTCTCCCAATAAGCAGCACTAGCCGCCTCAGTCTCCATGTCATCCACCCCCTGTTTGGAACCTGAGAGCCTGTCCTGAGGGAGAGCTCTTTGTCCTGCAGTTCAGTTTGTCCTCTAGCTTCCACTGCTAGGTAGCAAGGCATTTGGAAGGCGTTTTGGAAGCTGGGAACATGGCGTGTGGGCACTTGCGATCTCCACAGGCCCAAGGTTCCAGCAGCCCATTTGCTGATGGTAAATATGATCTGCAAACAATACCACTCTGGCCAGCAGGGATTATTTATAGCTTCTGAGACAAGACTTCAAGTGAAGTGAGAACACTGTTATTATCACTAACTCAAATGAACTCGAGAGCGAGGAGGACTACAAAGTGCTTTTGGGAGGCCCGTGGGAGTGGGAGACGTGATCTTAAGGAAGATGGCAAAGGGCAGGGGAAGATGAACAACAAAATGGGGGCGAGCGGATGTGGGAATTGGGGCTTGCCTCTCTTGACCCAGGTCATCGACAGTCCTCTTTTCTGACCCGAGAGGCTTACCCCTCTTACCCCTTTTTTTCCTGTCAGAGCCATCACTACTCCCATTTCTCTAAAGCATTGCTGGCACTCTATCCTTGTGTTAGTCCGGGTAGACTAGAGGAACAAATTTCATAGACATGCATATAGATATGAGGAAAAGGTTTACATACAAGAGGAACAGGACATTGAGCCCAGTTCAATTCAAAGTCCTAAGTCCGATATTAACCCATATGCCTGAAATCAGTCTATAAAGCCTCCTTCTGACTCACGAAGTCACAGGTCAGTGGGTGCAGAATCCCGGCGCTGGCAGTGGTCTCCCCATGGCTCCTCGCTTCCAGGGCTCAGGGTCCATCAACAGCAGAAGCAACTCTCTTGTCTGTGATTCATTGTCTCTGAGAACTAACTCCCAACAACTGGGGGAGATAGCTTCTCATCTTCACCAGGGAAACATCGTGAGATTTCCCAGAAGTCTCAGGAGAAAGCCATGCCCACATAGAGACCTCATTGGCTACTCAATGGTTATCTCCAGATTAACAGGCTAGACTCCACCCCTACGTTTCAATCATAAAATTAACATAAGCACATGACTGCCACAGTCCTCTTTGCTCAGAGTCCTGGGGATGTCTGACTCCTGCTTCAGGGAGATACACTCTTTTTCCTCCTCGCGTCTAATTCTCTGTTTCAGAGTTTTTCTGCTCCATCTAGCTGTATCTCCAAGGAAACAGATCCCCCCAGTAGCCCCAAGAAAACCCCTGATGATCATTAGACTGATTTCCTCACTGGACCCTGGGCAGCACAAGCAGTTTGGTTTCCCCACATCTCACAAATTTACTTTGGTTTCAGTCTTTGGTAATGTCAGGCTCCAACATAGAACACCTCTCATTGAACTCTTTCACAGAAGTCTCTCTCCTCTGAGCTTCTCATAGCAGTTTCACATACTGCAGCTTGTTAATCACGTTGCACTATCTCTTAGAGGGTTATGTGTCTGTCTCTCCGAACTTGTACAAGCTATGGAAGGTGGGGCCGCTTAAAAATATGACCCACCAGAGCGGTTCTTTCTATCAGTTTGCACACAGGCAGGACAGGAGCCAGCTTCTGTCTTCTCTAGCCTTCCCCAATGCCAGTGAGTTGCTTCTGACTCATAGTGACCCTACCGGGCTGAGTAGACAGAGTAGGGGTTCCAAAGCTAGATGTAATCTTTATAGAAGCAGATTGCTTCATCTTTCTTCCAGAGAGCAGTGCTTCAGACCACTGACCTTTTGCTTAGCTGCTGCATACTTTAGCAACTATGCCGCTAGAGATCTTTTCTCCTGCCCCGAGACCTTGCAATATATTTCAGGCCTGCACAGGCCAATTCATTGTTTCAGCTGTCCCGGAGAGACATGGAAGAAAATCTGCAAGCAGAAACATAATCTTTCTAGACACTCTGAGTGGCACCCTTCAAATGCTTCTCCTTACTCCCCAACCCCCTGGAACACTCTTCCATTTCATGTCCAGGTAGTTAACAGCCTTCTGTTCTGCAGCAGAACAAAATAGTCTTCAAAAGAAATAAGGAAAAACACTATGATACAAATCAAAATGTGTTGTAGTAGTAGTAGTTGTTGTTGTTTTAATTATGGGCCTCGTAGAATCCCCAGTAGTGCAATGGATAAGCACTTGGCTGCTAATCAGAAAGTTTGTGGTCTGAACTCCCCAGATGCTCTCCAGGAGAAAGACGTGGCAGTCTGCTTCCATAAAGACTTGGAGACCCACTGGTGGCATGCGGTCCTTTTCTTCCAGGAGCAGCAGCTCTACTGGGCTTGACATTTATCACCCTGAATCGTGGTATTTCGAGGAAGCTGGTGTGTAGCAGCACGGTTCCCCAATTAACAGGTCTCCGCACACCCAGGTGTTTGTGGTTCCTAATGAATATGAAGTTGGGACGGGGTTACATCGCAGGAAATTCAAGCCCAAGCTTATCTTCTTCTTCACCTAGCAGACAGAATTGGGAGATCATGTGGCAGGCATGAGCTGCTACTTTTAAAAGGAAAACATTTGAAAGATACCTTCAGGGCTTTCTGTGCGGATTCGCTGGACCCAATGGCGATCAGGTTAGGTCCGGCCATGCTGCAGAAACTCTTCAGGTGCAAAGCATTAGGCACCGGGACGGTGGAGACTGCATAGTCCTACACATGAAATAGAAAAACAAGCAGTTAGATACTGAAGAGTAAGTCTAAAATGGACTACACACCTGCGTGAGCCACGCCTGCTTTACTGGGAGCTCCAGGGGTTCCGCTGATATGGAAGGAAAACTGGGCCTCTTAGGTTTTGACATTGCCAGTTAAATCAAAGTGTCCAGTCCCTTCCATATCTCTGCCAACAGCTTTTCACTTGTGGTTTCATCTATGGCCTAGACCATTCCAGGGTGGGTCTGAGTACCCTGCTCAAACTGTGCCTCACTGGCGCCTCAGAGCCTTGAGGGACCCAGGCTGCTTGTGCTCAGCAGTTTGGCCGGCCATCCGATGGTGATGGGCACTGGAGTAAAGAGGCCTTGGCAGGATGTCTGGGGAGTCTCCAGCATAGGGTGTGGCACACAGCAGGCACTCCAGTACAGGCAGTCTCCCATTCCTTCTTGAAGAACATCCATCTGTGTGTCTGATTGAAGCTAATTGGAGCTCCTGGATTTTTGTTTTTCAAAGTCCTTGTTGGACTAGGAATATCTTCTGAGTAGTCATATGATTATAAACTTGGGGAAAACAGAAGATTCTCACAATAATTTGGTCTGTTGCCTCTCTGGTAGCCCAACCAAACCAACTTATGGAGCAATTAGGATCTGATAGCTCCTAGAACTTCTAGCAATATCAGGAATTATTGTGCAAAGCAGGTGACATTTCAACACCATTACTCATGACATATTGAGTCAATGGATGTATGAATATTTATTAAGTAATTATACTGTTCCAGGAATAAAAACATTCTCTTGTTACCTACCTTAAAAGTGTCAGCCAAGATTTCAGCACCTCGTTGATTTGTCCTTTTGGAGAGGCCCACAAAAAATTCTCTGCCTAGAATGAATGTTATGAAGCACAGTGAGTGGGAGGTACCAGCAGACTGCACACTATTGCTTTCTAGCTATCAATAATGACCTCAAAGCCCCCGACTGTTCTCTCCTTCTACAAAGGGCTGTGTCA
>PVJH01013406.1:0-60546 GCA_004026705.1 Nesogale talazaci | reverse complement strand
AACGTGGGTGTGCCTGTGTCTCTTTGTGTTCCTGCTATTAGATCTCGAAGTTGGTTTGTTTTTTTTTTTTGGGGGGGGGGGGGATCACTGCCCTCTGGTGGTAGAAGTAGGAGGTCCAGCCTTGCTGCTGGATTTGAACCTCCAACCCAGTGGGCCGCAGTCCTGAGCACAACCACTGCGCCACCGGGGCTCAGACGAAGATCTCGAAGTTGTATACTGGACCTACAAAAGGTACGGCTGGATCAAACAGTAGTTCTACCTCTACCTTTTGGAGAGAGCACCATGCTATTTCCTTACTATGTGCACCATTTTCTAACCCCACCATCATCCCTCCTCCCATTCCTCTCAACCTTCCTAATGCCTCGGCCCTTTAAAATAGTGCCTCATGTTATGGTGACCTCCCACCATAAAATTATTTTCATTGCTCCTTCATAGCCGTAATTTTGCTCCTGTTATGAAAGGATGACCCCTATGAAAAGGTCGTTTGACCTCCAAAGGGGTCACGACCCACAGGTTGAGAACCACTGCTGTACCGGCTAATGATCATGAGTATCTTTTTGTGAGTCCGTTGGCTGATTGATTGCTCGACACATATTCTTTCCCACACTTGGTATTGTCTCTATTTTTTCTTTTTTTCATTCAAATGTTGTGGGGGTTAGTTGCTACTGAATTGATCCCGACTTACAGCCATCCCTTGTGTGCAGAGGTGCTGTCCTGTAGGGTTTACAAGGATGGCAAATCACCAGTCTGCCTCTCACTGCACCCCTGAGAAGGTTTCACATGCCAGCCTGGTGGGTAGGAGCCACACATGACCTCACCACACAGGCCCTTAGCCACACGGACAGTAAGAGGGTCAGATATCAGATGGTATCAATTTGCATTTCTTTGATAATAAGTGTAATTCAATATTTTTTCATGTACCTATTGATAATTCATGTCACGTCTTCGGTAAAGCAATTATTAAAATATTTTGCCTACTTTCAAAATTGAGTTATTTGACTTCTTACCATTGAATTATGCCAGTTAGTAATATGCATTTGACTCAAGTCATTTTCAAGTATATGTATTCCAATTTTTTCTAAAACAAACAAAAAAAATTCATGGCCTATGACTTCCCTTTTTTTAAAGATATCTTTCGAAGAATAGAAGTTTCTAATGACAATGAAGTCAAATGAACTAATTCTTTTGTTTCTAGTGAATGTGTTTTCTGTCCTAAGGAATCACTGCCTACTCATGGTCTCTCCGGAAGGGACTCAAGCCACACCAAACCCATGGCCCTTGAGTGGAGAGTGACTTCATAGTGACACCTCCTGTGGGTTTCTGAAACCCTGACTGTTGACAGAAGTCCAGTCTTTCTCCCTCAGACCTGCTGGTGCTTTCAAACTGCCGACCACGCAGGTCACAGCCCAGTCATAGCCACCGAGGTCACACTTGGTGAAGCAGAGGTCGGTGACAAAGAGGAAGACCCACAGCAAGAGGGGCAGGCCCCGTGATGGAAATCCTGCACTCCAAGTCAACGACCCCGGTAAGGCTGGCTCAGGACGGGGCAGTTTCTCTCTGTTGTCGATGGAGAGCGTCCCTGTGAGTCAGAACCCACTAGACAGCACCTGACCACATCAAAGTCTTCATGGAGTTTCTTCCTCCATAGTTTCTCTTAGGATTTTTTTTTTTTAACACTCATGTTCCTATCTGTGGTCCATTTCTAGCTTCTCTTAGTTGTATAATGAAGATGGGGCACATTTTTTTGGTTATTAAAAAGACATCTTTCCACCCCACCACCCTGAGGCAAAACACGAAGTGCGCGCAATAGAACAGCAAGGGAGCAGAGCAAGGAAGTCCTGAGGGAGTACCGAAAATAGACTGTGGGGCCAGCGTGTGGCAGCCCATCAAACTTGACTGGAAAATGCTCCTAAAGGTCAAAAAACAGACCTTGAATTATTTACAGGCTTTTTTGGTTGCTGTTAGTGTTTTTCTTGTTGTTGTTTTGTTTTCCTTTGTTGCTTTGTTTTGCTCTGTCTTGTTTTTGGTAGTATTATTATCCTGGCAGGTCTATCTAGAGAAGATCGACTAGATAAACAATCTGGAGGACAGAACAATGGACTGATGGTTCTGGGCAGGACATGGGGGAGGGGAAGGTGGGGGAAAGGAAGTGGTGTTAACAAACCCAGGGACAAGGGAACAGTAAATGATCCAAAATCAGTGGCAAGGGGGATGTAAAAAGCCTGGCAGGGCTTGATCAAGGGCAGTATAGCCAAGAGGAATTACTGAAAACCAAATGGAAACTGAACAGGATCTTGGGGCAAGAAGAAAGTAAAAGGAAATAGAGAAAAGAACTAGGAGGCAAAGGGCATTTATACAGGCCTAAATACAGGCATGTACATATGTAAATATATTTATATATGATGATGGGGAAATAGATCTATGTGCACATATTTATAAATTTAGTACTAAGGTAGTAGGTGGGCATTAGGCCTCCACTCAAGTCCTCCCTCAATGCAAGAACACTTTGTTCTATTAAACTGGCATTCCATGATGCTCACCTTCCCAACATGATCACTGAAAACAAAGCAGGTGAATAAGCAAATATGGTGAAGAAAACTGATGGTCCCTGCCTATAAAAAGATCTATTGTCTGGGACCTTAAAGGCTTGAAGGTAAACACGTGGCCATCTAGCTCAGAAGCAACAATGTCCACATGGAAGAAGCACACCAGCCTCTGTGACCACGAGGTGTCGAAGGGATCAGGTATCAGCAATCAAAGAACAAAAAAATCATATCATTGTGAATGAAGGGAGTGCAGATTGGGGACCCAAAGCCCTCTGTAGGCAACTGAACATCCCCTTACAGAAGGGTCACGGGGAGAAAAGGGGGCAGTCAGGGTGCAGTGTAGCAAAGATGAAACTTTCCTCTAGCTCTTAAATGCTTCCCACACACACATCACCACCACCACCCCCCCACACACACGCTATCAGGATCTCAATTCTACCTTACAAATCTGGCTAGACCAGAGCATGTACACTAGTATAGGTAGGGATTGGAAACACAGGGAAATGAGGCAGTTAATTCCTTCAGGACCACTGGTGAGAGTGGCAATACAGGGAAGCTGGAAGGAAGTTGGAGTAGAAAGGGCGAACTTATTACAAGGATCTACATATAACCTCCTTTCTGGGGGATGGACAACAGAAGAGTAGGTGAAGATATGACAAAATAATAATAATGTAAAAATTATCAGGGGTTTGGGAGAGGGAAGGAGGGGGGATATGAGGAGTTGATACCAAGGGTTCAAGTGGAAAGCAAATGTTTTGAAAATGATGATGGCAACAAATGTACAAATGTGCTTGACACAATGGATGGATGAATGGATTGTGATGAGAGTTGTAAGAGCTCCCAATAAAATGATTTTTTTTAAAAAAAAGCTTTCCTTTTAGAATTATTGTGACACCTTCATCAAATAAAAATTGGCAAAGCATCTATTTTGAACTTTTAATTCTATTTTATTGATTTATATGTCTATATGCCAATACCAGATTGATTTGATTGCTGCAACTTAAGTGTCTTTAAGTCAGGTAATGTAAAATTTTTAAGTTTATCTTTCTTTTTCAAGGTAGCTTTGGAAGAACTAGATAGTTCCTGGCTACTGCTTTTTCCATTTTTTTTTTTGTAATTGATTCATCTCACACAAAAATGACTAACAACAGAAGGCCCTGGAGAGATGGTAGAAAAGTTGGGATGGGGTGGGGCCTAAAAATCATAACAAAAAAATACCACACTTACTGATCTGTTAGAGAATTGTTAGAACTCTTAGGACTGTGGACTTAAGTCACCCTTCCAGCTTGGAAATGAATTCACTGCTGTGACTCAACTTTCAGCCAAAAATTAGACAGGTCTACAACGGAAGCAGTGACATCAGAGAGTCCCCACTCCTTCTAACAATCAAACGATGAGATCAAAAGAGCAGCATCTACCCAAAAGATTAAAGCGCTCGAAAGGCAGGAGGAGACAGGAAAGCAGGATAAAGAGTGAAGTCGAACCAATGTGGTTACATTGGGGTGATTACAATCCATGTCACACGACAAAATGTGGATGAATTGTTGGGCAACTATTTTGTCTGTAGGTTGTTTTGTTTGTATTGTTTTGTAGTCTGTAAATTTTTACCTAAAACCTAGAATTTGATGGGGAGAAAATACTGAGAAAGCTTTGGATATCATAGGTCCTTTGGATTCCCACGTGAGTCCTAGTCACATTGTAGAACGAGTGTTGAAACTGAGCGGTTCAAAAGCGCCAGCCACTCCTCAGGAGAAAGACTGTAAAATCATACAGTTTCACACACCAAGCACAGAGGATGACATCCCTGCACGGAGTTGGTAAGGCACAGAGAGGATGGGTGGGCCTACAACAGCTCAAGACACGTCCCCTCACTGGAGCACACCATGACAGAGGACAACACTGGGGACACACAGGGAGGACTCAGTCCAGTCTAAACCCCACCCCACACCTCCGCCCTCCACAGCAGGGCGAACCAAGAAGAGAACTTAACAGATCAGCAACAGGAGCCAAACCAAGCCATGAAGATTCCGAAGAGCCCCCCAAATAGGCTTCAGGCTAGGAGAGGTAGCTCCCGGAATTCCCCCAGGGCTAGTGGAGGTCAACAAGGTGAGTGGACAGACCTGGAATTATGTATGGTGGTTTTTGGGTTTTTTTAAATTTCTTTCTATCTTTTGTTTTCTTTTTGTTGGCCTCTGATATTGTGCATTTTCCTACTTATAAAAGATAGGCACGGGAAGCAAGCTCAAAGAGAAAGCAGCAGGACTGATGATCCTGGAGGGACTTGGGGGAGGAAATGGGGGAAGGGATTGGTGAGTAAACACATAGGCTTAGACAGGGGAGCAACTGGGGAATTAAATTCAGCAGCAAGGAGGACGTAGAGAGTCTTGGTTTGTTGGAACAAAAGGAACCTAACTGAGAGGAATTACTAAGATGCAGAAGAAGTGTCAGTGTGATAGTGGGGCAGGAGGAAGGGAAAAGGAAGCAGGAAAAATCTAGTAAGTAAAGGTAGGGATAGGGATAGGGGTATAAGCATAGGTACGTTCACATGTGAATAGATTAATTCATAAAGATAGAGGTATTGGCCTATGTACTTATATTTATATGCCAATACACTGAGGTACTGGACAGGCTTCTGGTCTCTGCTCAAACCCTCCCTCAATGCAAGAACACTTTGTTCTAACAACCTGGTATTCTGTGGTGCTCACTGTCAGCACAATCGCTGAAGACAAAATGAGTACACAAGCAAATGCAGTGAAGAAAGTGAATGGCACCTGACTATCAAAAGATATAGTGTCTGGGGTCTTAAAACCTTCAATTCATGCTTCAAGTAAACAAGTGGTCATCTAGCAGAGAAGCAACAAGCCCACAGGGAAGAAGAAGCACACCAGCCTGATCATGAGATGTCATCAGGACTGGGTAACAGGCATCACAAGAGCCAAAACAAACAAAATCACATTGTCGAGAATGAGGGGTGTTGGATTAGAGACCCCAAAGCCATCTTTAGACAATGGGACAGCCCCTCACAGAAGGGTCATAAGGCAGGGGAGGGTCAACGATGGTGCAGTATAGCACCGATGAAGCACACCATATTCCTCTGGTTCCTATAGACTTCTCACCCGCCACTATCATGACCCCAGTCCTGCTTTTCACTGAGGGCTGCATCACAGCATGCGCAAGTACAGATAAGAGACAAGAGTTCATGATGCAAAGAATCCAGGAACAGGAATGGGAGTAATGATACCAGAAGGGTAGGGATGAGGTGGAGAGAGGAGGGGAGGAAAGGAGGAACAGATTGCAATGATGGACACATAACCACAGCCTCCACTCCCTCTCCAGGGGGTCGAACAACAGAAACCATGGGGGAAGAGAGAAAGTGATGGGAGTAAGATATGAAAATAATAGCAACTTATCATTTATTAAAGGGTCACAAGAGGGTGGGGAGAGGAACTGATACCAAGGGCTAAATAGAAAGTAAATGTCTAGAAAATAAAGTTGTAAGCATATGTACAAAAATGCTTGATACAATTGATGTATAGATTGTTATAAAAGCTGTAAGAGCCCCCAGTAAAATGATCTTTTAATAATTTTTTTTTTTAATTTACAGTCTCAGAAACCCATTGAGACCCATTGTCTCTTTGGGTCTCTATGAGTCATAAACAGCTCAGTGGGAGTGAATGAGCTGTGAATTTCCACAAGAAATAACATTTTAGTAATAGCGAGGCTTCACATGAACGTGGTGTATCTCTTCATTCATTTTGACCTCCTTTCTTTCTGTTGTGTTTCACGGTCTTCAGTATCAGTGTCTTACACGTCTTTCATTACATTTATCTCAAAATAGTTCATATTTTTCTGCTACTGTAAATGGTATTTCTTCAGTTCAACTTTCTAATTGCCTGTTACTAGTTTGTAGAAATTTACTGTCATGCAGAAAACAAGTATAACTGACTTCTTGCAAACTGACCTTATTTTGCTCATTTACTAGTTCTTAGTCATTTTTTTACTGTCCTGCACACGTCATTTTATCTGTGAGTGAAGACAGTCGTACTTCTCCTTTTTCTATCTAAACCCCCTGCATACCTGTGCTGCCACAGGTAGACTTTATCTAATATCCTTTATATATGTTGCTGGATTTGATTTGTTAGGGTTTTTATATCTATGTTCATGAGAGATACCAGTCTATAGATTTCTTTCCAGGTAATATTTTTGGTTGTGGGATCAAGGTAATGCAGTTTTCATTAAATGTGTTGGTAAAAAGTTATTCCACACTATGTTCTCAGGTGGGAGAATGATAAACATATTATTATTATATAGCACATATACACTGTATAATATATTAGCACACATGTAGTTAGCTGTTGTTACATATTAATATAGAATTAATATAATTTCACCCTTAAATGTTTGATAGGATTTGACTAGGGAAGTTTGTGTGTGATATCTCAATTATGAATTTAGATTTTTTTTGGGGGGGGGGCATCACTGCTCTCCGGTCGTGGGAGTAGGAGGCCCAGCCCCACTGCTGGAACTGAACCTCCATCCCAGTGGGCCGCAGTCCTGCGCACAACCACTACGCCACTGGAGCTCAGCCCATGAACTTAGATTTTTTATAGCTATAGGGCTATCCTGATTTTCTATTTCTTTGGGGGCCAGTTTGAGTACAGTGCGTATTTCAAATAACTCGTGCACTTCATCGATGGTGCAACATTAACTCTATGTAATTATTAACAATACTACCTTTTTATCCTTTTAATCCCTATAGGATCTGAAGTGATGCCCTCTCTTTCATTCCTGTTATTAGTCATTTGTGTCTTCATTCTTTTATTCTTGATTAGTCTAGCCAAAGGTTTATCAATTTTATTGATCTTTTCAAAGACCAAGAATTTACTTTCATTGATTTTTCTCTATTGTTAGCCTGTATCCTATTTCACAGATTTCCCTTCACACCTTTTCCTTCTTAGCATTGTACTGTGAAGGTCATAGAAGGGCATCTCTAATCATAATTCACAGAATTCTGGTCTGAGTATAAGGGGTGCTAGACAGAAACTCATTCATTCCTTCATTCATCAAAGTAATTTTATTCATTCACATGAGAAATTGTAGTTGAGTTTATACTGTGAACTAGACACCATATTTCGGTTCTGAGGAACAGGGTGACTAAGTCAGAGGGTAGCATTATGCTAGGAGGTCTGGGAGAATACAGATGATGAAGATGATGCACTTGTGCTCTCCAAAGAACAGCTATCCCCCCAGCTTTCTATTTACTGATTTCCCTTTTCACAGGTGGCTAATCTCACCCACAAAAGATAACTATACCTAAAAACTGTGGCAATGTCTCACTGGTATTGACATCCTTATCCATTCTCTTTTTATCTATTGTTGCTTGACAAATCACCCCAATGTGTGGTAATTTAAGACAATAAGAAAGGAACTCTGCTGGCGTGCGGTTTAATTGCTTGGCAGCTAACTAGTAGGTTGGCGGTTCAAGCCCATCAACAGCTCCACAGGAGAGAGATGTGGCAGCCTGTTTCCAGGAAGATCCTTACTGCTGTACGGTGACACTGCGTTAGTTACAGCTTATTACAACTCTCTGTACAAGGGGGAAACTGCCTGGCGGTCCTGCACCAGCCACTGTGTCAGTCCATCTCCTCGAGGGCCTCCCTCTTGTTCGCTGCCCCTCTGCTTTACCAGGCCTAATGTCCTTCTCCAGGAACTGGTCTCTCCTGACAGCAGGTCCGTACTACCTGAGATGCAGTCTCACCATCCTTGTTTCTTTTGACAAGGGGCCCGTATGGTACAGTGGATATGAGCTGGGATACTAATGGCAAAATCAGCCGTTTGAAACCACCAAGCACCCCATGGGAGAACGATGGGACTTTCTACTCCCGTCAAGAATTACAGTCTCCAAAACCCACAAAGGCAGTTCTGCCCTGTCCTATGGAGTCACCAGGCAGCAGCATGACTTGATAGCGATGAGTTCGAGCTTTGTTCCTTTGGCGGTCCATCTGCCTTTTAACATTCTTCCCCACCAACACTATTCACATATGTCAATTCATCTTTGATCTTCCTTATCGACGTCCAACTCTCAACAGCTCTGGTATATAAAACTCTTTTGTATACACATGAGGGTCTACAGGTTGTTTCTCTAGTCTGCTGCGGGGACTGACACAGAATGTTAGACCCAAACCGTGATCTTTTCAATCACCTTATATACACGTGAAAGTCGGATAGGGAACAAGAAAGATCAAGGAAGAAGGGATGCATTTGAATGATGGTGCCGGTGAAAAATGTTGACGGGATCATGGTCTGCCAAAAGAGCAAACAAATCCGTACAACCAGAATGCTCCTTCGAGGTCAGGATGCTGAGACTTGGCCTCCCGTACTTTGGACTTGACATCAAAAGAAACCAAGTCTCTGGAAAAGGAGCTTGGTAATGACGTCGTCGGGCAGCAAGAAGGAGGAAGGCCCTCCCCAGGGTGAACTGACACAGTGGCGACCACAACGTCCTCAAGTATCACAACAATTGTGAGGACTGTGCAGGACCGAGAGGTGTTGGTTCTGTTGTACACGGGGTTATTATGAGTTGAAACGAAGTGGACAGTGCCTACTGCCAACGACATGAGAGGGCATGTGTTTGTAAGACAACAAACATTTATCACCTCCCAGGAAATAGTTCCGAGGGCTAGAAATGCAGGAACAGCTTTGCTAAACAGTTTGGGCTCAAGATCTTCAGGAGGTTACAGTCAGGGTGTCTGCTGGGCCTGCAGTTCTGAACGGTTGACTGGGGCTGGAGCCTGTGCTTCCAACTCACGCATGAGTGTGGACAGACAACTTGGGCTCTTTGCTCCACAGGCTTTTCCAGGGAGTTGGCATGTGGTTTCTCTTAGTTAATGATCAAAAGGCCACACTTTGATGACCTGCTCTCTGAGTCATCCCCCATCCCTTCTGCATTATTCTACTCAATAGGAATGAGTCCTCAAGTTCATGTCATTCACAATAGGACGGGATTACACAAGCACAGGGCGTGGAAACCGAGAGGCATAAATCATTGGAAGCCATCTTGGAGATTTACCCTTATAAATATGCTCATAGGCCAAAGGCAATTTTAAGAAGGTGGAAGCTTAATGATAGTGAGATTAAATGGTCAGATGACCTCTAACTCATTTTTTTTTCACATAGAAATGTAAAGAAAAAGGCTATATTTTTTTCATGTGGGTTTTTTTTTCTTTTAAAATATATATATTTGCTGTTGTTGTTGTTGTTGTTTTCTTTTGGGGGGGGACATCACTGCTCTCCGGTGGTGGGAGTAGGAGGCCCAGCCCCACTGCTGGAATTGAACCTCCGTCCCAGTGGGCCGCAGTCCCGAGCACAACCACTACGCCACCGGGGCTCAGCCCCCCTTAAAATATATTTTTGATGAAACCATAGATAACAAAGCCTACCCACATCCTTTAGTTTCCAGGCATCATCATCAGTTCAATTGATGATATTCTTTTTATCATATGGATAGTCTCATCGTGTCCGCTCTCACTGTTTTACTCCCATTAATTTAAACTCCTTGTCTGCTACTATCTTATCTAGTCTTTAAAATAGGTGACCCTTTGATCTTATATGAGGGCCTACCCCCAAAAAAACCAGAGTGGCATTTTCGTAGTATGCATTTGTCCCTTTAGGCGAACATCAAGCAACTTTGCTCTGAGTTAGTGCACCCAGTGGCTTCTCCTGGAAAGATTTTCTCTGGTCACAGTGAATTTTTTTAGTAAAAGTTGTTTGGTTTACACCTCATTTTTTGTGATAGCTGATTTAATAGAACAATGTGTGACTGTGAACATTTGCTTCTTGCTCAGGAAAAATGCGGCAGAAACTGTTGTGATGTTGAACACGGCTTACAAGGACAGAACTATGGGAAAAGTCCAAGTGTACAAATGGCTGTCTCATTTCAAAAATGGTGAAGTGTTGATTGATGACAAACCTCATTCTGGATATCCGCTGATTTTCCAAATGGATGAAAATGTCAGCACAGTGCATTTGGAGTTCATTCCACTAAATCAGACTGTTAACCAAACTTGCTATTTAGAGGTTCTGAAAATATTGCATAACAGTGTGTGACCAAAAAAAGTCTGGTTTAGGACTGAGCCCCGGTGGCGTAGTGGTTGTGCACGGGACTGCGACCCACTGGGACGGAGGTTCAATTCCAGCAGTGGGGCTGGGCCTCCTACTCCCACCACCGGAGAGCAGTGATGTCCCCCCCCCAAAAAAAAAAAAAAGTCTGGTTTGTGCCACACATGGGACTGGTGTTGCTATCATGACAATGCACCTGCTCCAGCAACCATCTCAGTGTGCCAGTGTTGAGCAAAAAGCAGCATGCCTCCCTTGCCCCATGCACCTTATTTACCTGACCTCGCTCCCTGTGACTTCTTTTTGTTTCTGCAAAGCAAGAGGGGCATGAAATGACAGTGAGATGAGGCTGTAGAAGAAGTGAAGACAAAAACACAGGAGGTGCTGTCAGTCATCCAAACAGATGGATTTGAAAGATGTTTCCAAGAATGGAATTGCAGATGTGACAAATGCATTAATGTAATGGAGAGTACTTTGAAGGTGATAAGGCTATTTTGTTTAAAAAAAAAAAAAAGTAAAGCTATAGCCGCCGTAAAAAAAAGCATTCAGGGTTTTCTGCGGTCCCACCTCATATAGAGGAGTCCTGGTAGCATGGTGGGTCGGTGTTCAGAATAATCAGTCTTGGGGACCCCCAGGGACAGTTCTGCGTTGTCCTGTAGGTTTGCTGGGAGTCTGAATTGACTTGTTCAGTGAGTATTTTTTATTTTTGGTCTAATATAGATTTTTTAAAGTCATGCTAGGTTTTCATTTATTTTAAAGGTGATTCAGGGGCTGAGCCCCGGTGGCGTAGTGGTTGTGCGTGGGACTGCGGCCCACTGGGATGGAGGTTCAATTCCAGCAGTGGGGCTGGGCCTCCTACTCCCACCACCGGAGAGCAGTGATGCCCCCCCCCCAAAAAAAAAAACCAAAAAACAATAAAGGTGATTCAGGGAGTGATTTCAATTCAGTGTTTTAAAGAGTAACTTAGAGTCATAGATTTGGTTCTCCTCCAGTGTTAATGGGGCTAATAAATCTGAATTATTAAAGAATGTGACATTCCGTCCTACAGCTTGTCCCTGTTTTTCAGGATTCACCTGTTATGTTCCTGATCAGATCATTCGTTAGGCACCCTCTAGAATTTCCGGTCTCAAAACAAAGGCAGCAGTGACGCATGAAGACAATCAATCCTCTAGTCTGGTTCTTTGTCTAATTCTTGAGCTTCCTTCTTTCTCTTTTGTTCCAGATGAATAGAGCTCAATAGCTATATCTTAAATGATTGATTGAAAACTTTTTAAAGATCTCAGAACTACTGACCAAACTGGAAAAATCAAAAGCAAATTCATTGCCATCAAGTTGATTCCTCTTCTTCTTCTTCTTCTTCTCCTTTTCTTCTTCTTCTCTTTTGGAAGTGCTGGGGGGTTTTGAACTTCTGATCTTGTGGGTAGAAGCCCAAAACATAACCACTATGCCACCAGGACTCCTGGCCACAAGGGAAGTAAAGCATACTTATAGTATACTAATTGACTGCCTTGCCCCATCTGATTATGACCCAAAGGAAAAGAAAGGGTGTAATTTTTAGAAATTAAATTATGTCATAGAATTTAGTCCTCTTTATCATTGCTATGCTATTACATCCTAAAGTAAAAATTCATGGAAGTTTTTTTTTGGGAATCCTATGCTGTCCCATACTAGGAAAGATATTTTAGATATCAGGAGGTAACTTGAGAGAATCTTCTGGATGGGGCATCCTTTGACAGGCTAGAATTATGCATGAATATGACTATCTCTTTATATTCCAGGGGCTAGGGATCTAGCAGTGAATAAGACAGGTCACCTGGGCTGAGCCCCGGTGGCGTAGTGGTTGTGCACGGGACTGCGGCCCACTGAGACAGAGGTTCAGTTCTAGCAGTGGGGCTGGGCCTCCTACTCCCACCACCGGAGAGCAGTGATGCCCCCCCCCCCAAAAAAAAGACAGGTCACCTGATGATTAGGGGTGGTCGGAATTCACAGTGCTAGGTCTCTCCTGTGGTGGAAGAGTTTGCAGGCTTCCACAAGTGCCTCTGTCTGCAGAGGAGGAGTAGAGCTTGGAGAAGTTGGCTCAAGCAACTGAAAAAGTTATTGCAAATGTGCCTGAGGAACATAGAGGTAAACATTTTTTCTAACAAATGATCCTTCTATTGAGGGCTCTTACAGCTCGTATAACAATTCATACAGCAGTTGTATCAAATATATTTGTACATATATTGGCATCATTATTTTCTAAACTTTTACTTTCTATTTGAAAGTATCAGTGTCCCCCCCCCCCCGCCTCCCTACATCTTGCCTCCTGCCACCCTCATGAATCCTTCATAATTTATAAATTATTTTCATATCTTACACTGACTGCTGTCTTTCCCTATGATTTCTGCTGTTCATCCCTCTAGGGGGTGTATGTGGCTATGTGTAGATCATTGTGATCAGTTTCCCCTTCCTCCCATCCCCTCCCCTCCTGGTATCACTACTTCCATTACTCTTCCTGAGGGGTTTATGCGACCTGGATTCTGTGTGTCCTGAGCTCTTATTAGTACCAGTGCATATGCTCCAGTCTATCCTGAAGTGAAAGGCAGGACTGGGGTCATAGTAATGGGGGGTGAGGAAGCCGCAAGGAGCCAGAGGAATATTGTGTATTCCATTAAAACTAGGCTGTGCCCTGGTTGACTCATCCCTTCCTTGTGACACGTCTGTGAAGGGATGTCCCATTATCTACAGATATGCTTATCTCTGCTGAGGTCCCCCTCATTCCCAACAATATGTTTGTTTGTTTGGGGTCTTCTGGTGCCTGTCATCCAGTGCTGATGACACCTCAAGGTTGCACAGACTGGTGTGTCTCTTCCATGTGGGCTTATTGCTTCTCTGCTAGATGGCCACTTGTTTAATTTTAAGCCTTTAAGACCCCAAATGTTATATATTTTGTTAGCCGGGCACTATCAGCTTTGTTTACCACATTTGCTTGTGCACTCATTTTGTCTTCAGTGATTGTTCTGGGAGGGTGAGCATCACAGAATGCCAGGTCTTTAGAACAAAGTGTGCTTACATTGAGGGAGGGCTTGAGCAGAGGTCCAAACTCCATCCACTACCTCGATGTATTATCATATTTATGTACATAGGCCAACATCTCCATTTTTTTTTTATTTTTTTAATTTTTGGGCATCACTGCTCTCCGGCGGTGGGAGTAGGAGGTCCAGCCCCACTGCTGGAATTGAACCTCCGTCCCAGTGGGCCGCCGTCCCGCGCACAACCACTACGCCACCGGGGCTCAGCCCCATCTCCATTTTTATGAATGAATGTATTTACCTATGAACACACCTATGCTTATACCCCTATCCATAGCTTTGCTACCTGGATCCTCTGTTTCCTTTTACCTTCCTCCTTTCCCACCATCACACTGTTCCTTCTTCTGCCTCTTAGTAATTCCTTTCAGCTAGGTTGTTGCTGTTCTCACACCTCAGGACCTCTATGTCCTCCTCCTTGCTGATTTTAATTCCCTAGTTGTTCCCCTGTCTTTAGCATCGTTAGAGGTAAGCATTTTATGGGCTAACTTGGAGTTCTACGTTAATAGCAGAAGATTGGGAGAGGAATTGCATTGTAGGCAGTGGTGGGGTGAAGTGATCAGAATGGTCATTGGTGTAGATTCCACCAATGGAAAATTGTTTTCAACAGAATGGGTTCCTCAGCTGGCAGAGATAGCATCAGGAAAAATAGATTCAAAGTGGAAACAAATGCAAAGACCTGCCTTGCTTTTCAAGGACTCTGTCAACTCATTCTTTAAGCCATTAGCAAAGGAGAGAGAGTCTTCTTAAGGCTTCTACCGACTCAGAGGCTCAGCAAGATATTCCACAGATCCCCCTGTGGTACTCTGGCCACAGGGAGGACTCTGTTTCTTGTCTATAAGATGATTCGGACTCTAGTTCCTGAGGTCTCCCTCCCCCACAACCATCATGGTCCCAACTCTACCTTGCAAATCTGGATGGAGTGGAGAAGGTACACTAGTGGAGAGGGGGGCTGGAGATATGGGGAAATCAGGATGGATGAGCCCCCTCGGGCCGGTGGTTAGATTGGAACTACTGGATGGGTGGAGAGAAGGTGGGGTAGAGAGACGGAACCAACAGCAAGGATCTACATATGACCTGTCTGGAGGACGGGCATGGGGGAGTGGGTTGAGGGAGGTGTCGGGCGGGGTAAGATATGACAGAATAATAATAATTTATAAAGTATTGAGGATTGATGGGGAAGGGAGAGCAGGGAAACAGGGAAGGGGTTGGAGGAACCAACACCAGGGGCTCGGGGGAAAGGGCGGATGTTTGGAAATGATGAAAGCAGCGGACATGCGAGGGTGCTTGCCAACAGTATATTTATTTATGTATTGGAAAAACGATGTAAGAACCCCTAATAAAATGATTTTTAATTTAAAAAAAGGATGACTCAGGCATGGGGTGGGGAGTGGATGGGGACAGAGGGACGATGTCTATGGTTCTTTTCTAAAATTTCTCTAGAGGATCTTAATCCAGGCTCTCCATGTACTCCTTGACTCTCAAAATACCAGAAAGTTGGTGGTAAGAACTTTTACAGATTGGGGATTCTGTCAGACTGAGTCTCAATAGTATGTCAGTCTCTTTCCCATCTCTCTTCCCTTTGTCTAATAAAATTTCATTGAAGAGAAAGAGCTACATACTAAAGAGAACCTTTCTAGCTGCTAACAGCAAAGCGGGTAACACAGTGACTTATCCAAGGTAAGGAGATATTCGTTTCTCAGGATTCCTGATTTCTCAGTTCAAGAATAAGCAGGCCAGGACTGGGGTGGGGGCTCCACTGCATGCAGCACTCAAACTTCTCACCCGTTGTCGTATTATTTTCCACGTTCTTCTTTCACCTGAAGGCCTGAGATGGCCGCTATGAGAGAGGATGAGCGAGGACAGGACCTATTTGTCATGAAATGTGTCATGAAAGTTACATATTGCACTTTGGGTCATTAAAGTTGGGCTGCTAACCACAAGGCCAGCTTTTGAAAACCACCCGTGACTTCCTGGGAGGAAGAGGAGGCATTTTGCCCCCATAAAGAGTAACAGCCTCAGAAACCTGCAGTTCTACCTTGTCCAGGAGGATTTGCATGAGTCAGAACTGACTGTGTGGCAGTGAGGAGGTCCTGTGGTGACGACACAGCCTGTTGTAAATTTGAGATTGAAGAGTGAAGGGGTAGAGTTTAGCCTGTCAGTCAGCTCGCAGCTTGATGAGCTCATTTTGAGGCGCAAAGGGGATAAATAGCCACTCCTTGTGAGACATGCTTGCTGACAAGACACATGGAGCCCTAGAGCTGGAGGAGTCACAGAGAGGCCCCTGCCAGTGCTGAGATGCCTCTACCGCCACTGGATCCACAAGACTTGCACCCACTGGCCTGTGATCCACTCTCAACTCTTGTACGGCAAGTTGGCATTTGGTGACATTGCATGTGTGTCATGAGTCTGAAGAGGATTTTATAGATTGGTATCAGACATATGGGCTAATATGGACGTATGGACTTGATCTGGACTGGGCTGGGATGTTTTCTCAATATTAAATTGCTCTTGTATATAAATAAAGCTTTTCCTTGGGGCTGAGCCCCGGTGGCGTAGTGGTTGTGCACGGGACTGCGGCCCACTGGGACGGAGGTTCAATTCCAGCAGTGGGGCTGGGCCTCCTACTCCCACCACCGGAAAGCAGTGATGCCCCAAAAAACCAAAAAAACAAAGAAAGCTTTTCCTTATACACATATGAGTGTCTGTGAATTTGTTTCTCTAGCTTATCCAGATTAATAGAGTCCTGTAATGCAGAACCAGGAGGCTGTGTGCATCACTTTTGCTTAGGTCCTATAAGGGCCCAAGGCTATCCATAGCTGCAAGGGAAGCTGGGGAGATGCAGTCATTAGATGGGCAGTAATTTTCTTTTTCTTTGGGGAGAGGGGCATCACTGCTCTCTGTTGGTCGTGGGAGCTACCCAGCCTTGCTCCTGAGAGCTGCTGCTGGATTTGAACCGCCAAGCCAATGGGCCGCAGTCCCGACTCAACCACTATGCCACTCGGGCTCAGCCCCCAGGCAGTAATTTTCTTATCTAAAATTTGTATGACTTTTAAAAAGAGAAACATTTTGGATGGACAAGTGGCCGTCTCAGTCCCCATTAAGAACCTGCTGTAATCTCGTCTGGAAGGAAGACCAACCAAATAAGTTGAGTCTAATAAAGACTCTCAACTCTTGTATGGCAAGTTGGACAATGGTTCTTTTTGGTGATCATTTTATGTTCTGAACACAGTCAATGACACGTAGAAGATTCTTGATACACATCTATCCAGTAAATGCATATGAAGCATATGAAACAAGTCAATCTCAGAGGGATTTCAGAAGACCCTCCCCTGTTCCTTCTCTCAAGCATTGTGTTGCAAGACTCAAGACCACTTGGCTTCTTGTTCAAATTCAACCTGGGAAGTTAAGCTGAGAATTCTTCCTAGAGTGAAAATGGCTACTTACTGCTCCTATAATACCTGGTGTGGCCCATTTATTTGCTGTTATTAGTTATTATTGTGTTGACGCCAACCCAATAACTCCTTGTTGTACAAGGAGTTGGTGATTCCTTGTACAACAGACTGAAAGGTGGCCCAGTTCCACACCATAGGCTGCATTTTTGGTAGGTTTGAGATCATTGTCATGTTGGTCACAAAGTCCTTTTGGTACCGTATTGGACAATATTTTGCTGGGACCCACAAGGTTTTCCACTGGCTAATTTCTGGGAGAAGATTGTCAGATCAGTTTTTCTAGTCTGTCTTAGTCTGGAAGCTTCACTCCATCCTGGGTGACCCCGTTGGAATTTGAAATGACAACAGCATCACTTTCAGTATCAGAGCAACAAGTAAGTCTCTACGGTATGACAAACTGACAGAGGGGTGGTGATGGCTGAGGCATAATGTCCAGTGGGAGTAAATGTTAGATAACATGGTGCAATGATTGATGGTGTCTGATCTAAGAAAGCTAGGCTATTTCAGTCCCCCAACTGTGCTATCACTAAAATCCCCTAAATCAAATGCTTTGCCATCAAGCTGTTTGCAGCTCAGTGCGTTCCACTCAAAGAGTAGAACAGCCCCACGGAATTTCCGGAGCTGTAGTCCGAACTGTTAATTTTCCAGGCAGTAGCCAAGGGCTTACCCATTCTCCCTAGATCTCCTAAATTACACAGATGAATGCTCACAAGTTGGAAGGTCAGCTTTGGTGAAACTGGGGCGTCTATGAGGGATTGCTAGCTTGGGAGAGCCAGCTTGAGGAGGCAGTGTAGCCAGCCTTGGTCTGAGGTCAGGGTCAGCCTCTTAGCTATCCCCCAAAGGCTGTGTTTCCAGCCTCTGCATTTAATAAACTGAGAGAATCGAAAACAATGAAAAATAGAAGATAATCCAACAGTCAATAAGAGACAAAGTAAATGAAGAAGAAATAAAAAGATGGTAAAAAAAAAAGTAATAAAAAAAGACACCAGGCAATAAAGTGATAATATGAACTAAAAATAAAACCAAATAAGCTCAAAAGAAATTAAAAGCTAGAACAAAGGCATGATAAGGCAAAGGTTAGGAGTAAAAGGGTAGGGAATAAAAAGATAATACAATGGCAATAAATCCAGCCGATAAGATGGGATTAAAAAAAAAATCGTATAAAAGAGCTAGAAGAAAGGCAAAAACCGAGATTCAAAATGAAGGAGATAAGTGAAATCATTAAAACTTAAAAAAGAAAAAAGATGAAAAGGAATTAAAACAATAAAACGTACCACACTGATACCAAAAGGAAAAATCATTTTTTTTTTAAAGCTTTAAAAAGACTGGGTGGTGGGGGTGAGAATGAGGACGGGGGTAGAGTGTAATAGATGAATTTTGTTTCATGTTAAAACAATGCCCCCATGCACGCACAAAAGCCTGCCCCTCGTGTAAATACAGACACACACATTCTTTTGCGTCTGGGCGGTCTCAAGGTTGTGCAGACTGCCCAGCCTCTCAGCATCCAGCAAAGAGGCCCTGGGAGGATGCCCTCCAGGCGGAGAGATAAGGGCAGAGAGCAGGATCTTAGACCTCCAGCCTCACACTGAGCCTCTGAAGCAGCTGGGTTTTCTCCCTCTTGGTTTTAGTTTCTGATCACTAGTCCATTTCATTTGGGCTCGAAGGGCAAGGAAGGCTGGGCCCTGAAAAAGCAAGACTTTGGAGTCTCACTCATTTCCCTTCAAAATGTTAGGGTTGCTGAAAGCAAGAAGTACTATGGCAGCTGGCTTCATAGAGAGGCCCCCTCAGGGAGACAGGGCTGCTGTAGGTGGCTCCTGACCGCACGAAGTTTCTGCTCTGCGTGTGGACACTTGTTAAGATCTGAGGGTGCTTTTGACATGTCTCCAAACACACAGACGGATCTCCAGCAAGGGTTTGGACTTAGGAATAACCTCATTGTCTTTTGTTTTCCCAAAGAGGGAAACTTGGGAAAGTCCATCACCCAGATCACCAGAATAGCTAGTCTTGGGAATGTGTTTTCTGCACTTGGTCTCTCTTGGTGTGTGTGTGTGTGTGTGTGTGTGTGTGTGTGTGTGTGTGTGTGTGTGTGATGGAGAGAGGCCTGAACATCTTCTCTCGTCTTCCTGAAGACTCTCTAGATTAATCTCTGCACTAAAGGTTGAGGAAACCAAAATTCAGGAAGAAAGAAACTTGCCCAAAGGTGTTGTCTCTAGCTCTCTATCTTAAGATGGCCCAGTAGACTGAGTAGTGGCTCAAGGATGGATGCTGCAAATAAGTCTGCCCTTGACTTTCTTCTCGGCTGGTACCATCTTGAAATCCCTCCCAGCCTTTGCCTCATTTTCATTTTGTACTAGACCCTGAAGATGGTGTGACCAGTCCTACCTTCTGACTACTTCCCATCATGAGAAAAGAAGTATCAGCCATCGAAGTTCTTCAGAAGAGGAGGACAGAGAGGAGGTCTTCGGTTCCGGGGCGGGGAGTGGGGGGGTCCCTGAGTCTTTTTCTCCAGCCTTAGCTCCTCAGGGAGCACTCAGAGCATGCGCTTTAAAGCTATCACCCTCAAATCTCCAGCCTTCAGATGGGGCCTGTCCCAGTCCAACTCCTTTCTGAGATCCCCAGTCTCCCGGGCAGAAACCCAAGGGGGCGGGAGAGGGGAGGGATGAAAGGAAAGTGAAAGTATCAGCCTTTCTGGATGGCCCCTTCTCTTCCTCCTCTGCCCCCCCACCCCGTTGCCATGGAGACCAGAACAAAGCCTCCCTTTCTCCTCTTTTCTGGATTGTTCATTGTCTTTGCTCCATGGTGCCTTTGTTAATTGTTGCCAGTCCCTCCCAGGATAGGGATGCAGGTCTCCCCAAGACAGGAAAGAGGGTTATCAAAAGTCAGGTGTTGGGGGTGGGACACAATTAGCTGGGTGCTGGGGGAGGTTGGGGGTGGAGTGGGGGAGGGCTGCTAAAGAGACCAAGGAGACACTTCAGGATCTTCAAAATTACCCAGGGCTCTGAAAGGCCAACCCCATCTCTCTCTCTGCTGCCTTTTCAGGTGGCCTTGGTGGCCCTCCTCTCAGGAAGGGGTGGGAGGGATTGGAAAGAAAGCTCACAAAACAACCATTGTGTGTAGCTGTATGGGTGTGTGTGCACTGGTGTACACTGTGGGAGAGAGGTGTTCACCCTGTGTGTATCCCAAGTAGACTTATAAGTAATATTAGCCAGTTAGTAAGTTAGGAAGTAATATGTGCCATGTTGTTTACCCCCAGCGTCTCTGACTCCAAAGAATGGCATTTATTTACATAACTGTCGTAGAGTACCAGTGCTTACTCAGCCTGGAGGTGAGGATGACTGCTCAGCCTTCTTCCCAGGCTCATTTCCCCATGGTCACTAGCCATGGGAAGAAGGGAGTGTAGAAGCGTGTGTGTGTGTGTGTGTGTGTGTGTTTCATACCTATGTATGTATGTGCCAGGGTGTTGAGGAGGTTGGTGATGATGTTTAGAGTGGTACAGGCAGGGTCCATGTCCTTGGGAAACAATCCTCTAGTCAGGGGACAGGAAGTGAACTGTCACATAGAAATGGACAGCTGTTTCTCCTTCTGGGACACAGGTTAGACCTAGGTTGCTAGATGGATCTTCATGTGCTAGTTTATATGGTTTAGATGCTAAGCCCCATAACAAGTACCATGAAAGAGTAGGAAAAGCGTAGAGGCGAGAGTCAGGAAATCTGGGTCCCACTGTTAGCTCTCACCCTTTGGAGGTATGGTTTTAGGATATCCCCTTCCCCTCTCTGAGTGCCACTTTCCTCTTGTGCTGCCTCATCACAGAGTTGGTGATGGAGGACAGGAGACCATGGGGGGAAGGTGCAGGCTACCACATTTCATTTTCAGGACCTGCCAAGCCTCAAAGAAAAGCAGCTGGAGTGGTTGAGCATATTTTGAGGAACAAATGCGGGGCTGGCGATGACCCTGGCAAAATGGAAACAATCGTTTTGGCGTTGGATGCAGGAACAATAGGAGCTGCTTGGTGGGAGTGGGAGGAGTCGTGGGTGAGCTGGCCTCACCGGGAGATGGTAACTAATCCTTGGCTTTTGTCCACGCTCAGAGAACCAGCTCCTTACGTGAACATGACCAAGGTTGGTTCTGATCAGGCTGTGGAAACGGATGATAGGAGGTTGTGGCTAGAATTTGGAGACCTGAGTCTGGTCCTCTACGCCTAATATGCTGAATGAGCAATATACCTGCCTCTCCTCTCTGTGTCTCAGTCTCTCCCAGTGCACAAAGACAGAGCTAGCTGCTTCTGGAAGGCCAATTCCTACCGGATCTTGTACATTGAGATGGCAGTAGGCAAAGAAAACACTGTTGTGGCGGTCATGTACTTATGCCAATTTCATGATTGAGATGTAGGGGTGGAGTCTAGCCTGTTAATCTGGAGATAGCCATTGAGGAGCCAATGAGGCCTCCGTGTGGGCATGACTTTCTTTTGGGACTTCTGGGAAATCTCGCGATATTTCCCTCATGGAGATGAGAAGCGATCTCCCTAGTTGTTGGGAGTCAGTCTCAGAGATGACGAATTATGAACAAGACAAGATGGCAGCGTCCGAGGAGCTGAAGGAGATGGAGGAGAAGCCACACGGGCTTACCCTGATGAAACCAGACCTTGAAGCTGGAGAAGCCACATGGAGACCCATGCTAGTGCTGAGATGCTTCTACCATCACTGGATGCTATTGATGGACCCTGAGCCCTGGAAGAGAGAAGCCAGGGGGAGACCCCTGCCAGCACCATGATTCTGCACCCACTGACCTGTGACTTCATGAGTCAGAAGGAGATGTTATAGCCTGATAATGGGCACATGGGTTAATATCGGACTTATGACTTTGAGCTGGACTGGGTTAGGATGCTTTCTTAATGTCCTTTTCCTCTTGTATATAAACTGTACCCTTATATCCATATGCATATCGATGATTCTGTTTCTCTAGTTTACCCGGACTAACACACCTGTGAATCCATCAAACCTCTTCTTGATAAATAAGAGCCATACCTGAGTGTCACCCTTTAGAAATGCTCAAGGAAAATGAGGAGAAAGCCCCCCACCCACCAAAAGGGAAGCCTGAAGGCTTCTGTGGAACCTCTGGCGATGTATGTCTAGAGAAACTCTCCTTCAGTCAGTCGGTGGGAGAGAAAGTTCTCAGATAAACCTCACTAGACTGGACTTACATGGCCTGACCCTGGACCCACAAGTTCCCTCTTTGCCAGCGGCACATGGACAACCTCACTTCCCTTGCTTGCATCTCTCCACCACACTGTTGGATGGAATAGAATTGCCCCACAGGGTTTCTCAGGCTGGGAATCACCAGGAGAACCTTTCTCCTATGGAATGAGGGACTGGAGGGTTAGAACCACCCACATGAAGGCCATGTTCTATGGGGGTCCCTCCCCACGGAGCACAACGAGCAGTGAGACTGGGTATAAGTCATTGAGGGGGAGAGCCGGTGGCGAGCAGGCTAGGAAATCACTGCCAATTTTCTTCCAGTGCCTCCCATCCAGAGCCCCCGTCGTGCAGTGGTGAGGTGTGGGGCTATTAACTGTGCCGTCAGCAGTTTGAAATCACCAGCCTCTCCCATCGAGAGTGTCCCTGTAGGAGACTACTCACTGGTGCAGGAGGAGGGAAAGAGAGCCCCTGGGGTCATTTGCTCTCTGAAAGCCTTCTGGTCCTCACCTGTGTCCCCCGACAGTGAGTCACACCATCGCGTGGAGGTCATTCCGGTTTTACTTCTGCCACTGGCGTTCGCCTTTCACAATGTTTCTCTAAACTGAGGGAAAGGGAACGGAGGGCCAACCCAGCACCCTTGAGCTGGCAGCTGTCCCAAGGGTGTTAAGAAGTAAGCTTCAAAGTCTCACGCAAAGTCCACTGGGGACATTCACTGAAGCCAATCTCGACCATTCATTCAGCCAGTGTCTCCTGAGCATCGGCTCTGAGCCCAGCCCAGTGCTGGAGCGTAAAGGGAGATGAGCAAGCAAGGCCCTGCCGTCACAGAGCTTACAGTCTGAGGTGGAGGGAAGGAGAAAGGGAATGGGTGAGGCAACAAAATGGGGAGGCCGGGGAACAAGGGCCAGTTGTGGTCAGAAGTGTGAAGGAAATGAACCAGGTGCTGAGGAAGAGACTAAAACTGGTATCCCTGGTGTCGCACAAACCCCTAGCTCAAGGTTGGCGGGTCACACTCACTCGGCCGTGCCCCAAAGGGAAAGGTCCAATGCTCTCTCCACTGCTCGAGATTGCTGCTGTGTGCTGTCCAGTCGATGTGGACCCACTGACCCTAGAGAGCAAAGCAGAACTGTCCCCAGAGAGTCTCGCCGTCTGAAATCTTTCTGGGGGCTCATCACCAGGTCTTTGCATCTGTGATGACAGAAAGTAACCCCCAAGCCCATTGCCATTGGGTCCATTCTGAATCCTAGCATCTGTGGCAGTCACACACTTCCGTGGCCGGTTGTTAAGTAGATTGTAGGGGTGGAGTCTAGCCTGTCAATCAGGTAGGTCATAGCCAGTCATGTCTCTGTGTGGGCATGGCCTTCTCCTGAGGATTCTGGCAAATCCTGTCTTTCTCCCTGGAGGCGGGACACATTGAGGCGGCAAGAGTCCTGAAGCTGAAGGAGCCACGTGAAGACCAGAGCCAGGGCCACTGGATCCACAAGACCACCCACCCACTGGCCTGTGATCTTCCTGCATTTGGCATTATTGCATGGCTGCCTGCGTCCGAAGGGGAATTTATAGATTAGAATCAGACATATGGGCTAATATCAAACTTATCGACTTGATCTGGACTGGACTGGGATGTTTTCTTAATATATACTTACTCTTTGATATAAAACTCTTTCTTATACACATATGAGTATCCCTGGATTTGTTTCTCTGTCTACCTGGACTGACACAGCATCCCAATAGGCCCTAGTACAATTGTCCTCAAGGTTTCTCGGCCTGTATTCTTTACGGAAGCAGGTCTCTCCTCCCACAGAGATACTTGGCAGGTTTGGCGCCTCTGACTGTGGATTTCGTTGCACAGGGGTCCTCAAATTTTTAAACGGGGCCGGTTCACTGTCCCTCAGGCTATTGGAGGGCCGGACTACAGTTAAAAATAAAACTATGAACAAATTCAGTGTGGGCCTGGGATGACTCAGCTGCTAAGCAGGACAGCAGTAGTGACAAAAACACAAGGCGGGGCTGAGCCCCGGTGGCATGCTGGTTGAGTGCGGGACGGCAGCCCAATGGTTTGGCGGTTCAAATCCAGCAGCAGCTCTCCAGGAGCAAAGCTGGGCCTCCCACTCCCACCAGAGGGCAGTGATACCCCCCCAAAACGAAAAAACAAAAACCACAAGGCGGGCCAGATAAATGTCCTCTGTGGCCTGCAGGCTGTAGTTTGAGGACCCCAGGAGCAGTTGCGCGTCGTCCAACCATGACTCTACCAAGGCTTCTTTCCATAAAGATTACAGCCAAGGAGCAGATGGACGATGGAGCTCAGCTTTTTTCTGTCACACCTGAGTTGAAGGTTGAGTGATCATGTTATAGCAGCAGGTAGGGTGCTTTCTTTTAGGAATCGAGCATCAGTGCACTTCCCATGTGTGAGGCCCAGGTTTGAGTCTCCGTCGGTCTGCCGATCACCTGTCAGTGGAAACTTGCGTGATGCTCGATAGGGAGAAAGGCCTGGTGATCTCCTTCCTACCAGAGTCAGCCAGTGAAAATCATATGCATCATAATAATCTGGCCCCAAACCAATCGTGGGTGTCCCGCAGGGCTGGGCATCATTTCTTTTGCTGTGTATGCAGCTGCCAGGAGTCAGGGCTGACTCCCGGGCAGACAACAATCGCATGGGGACAGGGGATGCTGTTAGATACGTGGGTAGGAGGAGAGATGTTGAGGTTAGAGGCTGAAAATGATTGAGCAGGTGGAGAGAGCCACTGGTTTTTGAAGTTCTGAGATGGGCCGTGGTGTGGGGAGGCAGGGGAGACAAAGGTCTGCCTGGCTGCATTGTGGGGGGAGAGAAATAAAAGCTCAGAGTGGGTCTGACCGGGCACAGCTGTGTCCAGGTCATCGTAACAAATTAAGATTTTATTATAAGTGCACTGGGAAGCTGGGGAGGATTGTAGCCAGCAGACTGCCTAGAGAGTGCCTTCAAATCATGCCGTGGCCATGAAACCAATGGGAACCCATAGGAACCTTAGGACAGAGCTGGACCGTCCCGTCGGGTTTTCTGGGCTGTCATCTTGATGGAGGCTGCCGCCACGTCTGTCACCTATAGAAGGCCTGGTCGCTTTGAATCACCAACCTTTCTGTTAGTTACCGAGCACTTAAGCACTGCACCCACGGAGCTCCTTAGAAAAGAGTATGACAGAGCGGTTGCAGGTGAAGGGCTGACGGCCGACGTCAGGAAGGCATAACAGGCTGCCAGAGCAGCGCTGAGCTGATGGCCCCCCTGAGGAAGGAGGAGCTCCGCCCCAACAGCTTCTCAGCCATGCGTCAGCATGAGAGGGGGTAGGTGTCCCGGCCAGCAGGACATTCACACGTGGATCTCTGGATCCAGAGCCTGGAAGACGAAGATGGGCAGGGGACGCAAAGAATGGAGGCAAGACAGGTTTCTGATCAAGCCTCATGTATTGGGGAGAAACTCAGGGTATATAAAGCCAATGGTCAGGGGTAAGGGTCACAGCTTATGCTAATGAGGTAGAGTCAACAGGGGCCAATCCTGGCCGAGTGCCAGATAAGGAAAAAACGCGCGCAAAAGGGGCTGTAGTCCTCAACTTGGTCCAGTATGCCAATGGGGTATACAGGAGCAAAGCGGGGGCAACTTAAAGCAACCAATCACAGAGCTACAATATAATCTAATGGACTAAAGGTTACAACATATGCAAGCACTATAAAACAATACAAAGGTATAATAACTAAAATGTAACACAAACAAAGCAAGCTATATGGCTTATACAAAAGGGTAAAATATAAACTAAACATAGATGCCAGGAACCGATACAGGAAAAGGCTGGGTGTGTCCCAGCATGAGATAGGTGTCCTTTGTGCATCTGGTGGTCTTTGATAAAGCCCTGGGGCGGGAGGGACTGTTTGCAGAGCAAACAATGGCCTCTGAATCCGGCTCTCCACAGGTAGGGACACGTGGATCAGGCTTGAAGTTCAGTCGAAGGCAGGCCTTTCCTTTGAGCGTGGGGATCTAATTGAGATTGGGCAGAATGTGTGATCGAGCAGTTTAGGATGAGAAGACACCCCCAAAGAAGGTAGTTGACCTGGTGGTGGTGGTTCAATGCCTGAGTGAGTTCTGGCGCAGAGCCACACTGCTGCACAAGAGAAGGAAACACGGCTCCGTTCTGAGCCAGCCGCTGGCAGCTGCTCCCGTGTTCGAGTCTGCTGTTGCAGCCACGGGCGTCAGTCCATCTTACCAAGGGCCCTCCTCTTTGGGAGGCGCTCTACTTTCTCAAGCACAGAGTCCTTCTCCAGGGACTGGTCTCTCCTGACAACACGCCCAAAGTCTCGCCGTCCTTGCCTCTCAGGAGCGTTCTGGCTGTACTTCTTCCAAGACAAGACTTCTTCCAAGATGTTTGTCCTCTTGTCAGTCCGTGGTACAATCAAGATTCCTCTGCGACTCCACCGCCAAAGGCATCGATTCTTCTTCTGCCCCCCTTATTCAGTGTCCACCTTTCACATGGATAGGAGGCGATTGAAAACACCATGACTCAGGGCGGGCACATCTCAGCCCTCAAAGTCGCATCTTTGCTTTCCAACACGCCGAAGAAGTCATAGACATAGATTGACCCAATGCAATGCCTCCTCTGATCTCTGGACTGCTGTTCCCATGAGCATTGATTGTGGCGTCAAGCAAGATGGGAACCTTGACAGTGTTGACCTTTTCTCCATTTTCTATGGGTCCGGGTGTGAGGATTTGGGTCTTCTCGACACTGAGCTGTAACTCATCCTGATGGCTGCAGTCCTTGAACTTCATCAGCAAGTGCTTGAAGTCCTCACTTGCAGCAAACAAGAATGTGTTGCCTGCATATTGAAGGTTGTTAATAGGTCTCCCTCCAAGTGTGATGCCACATTCTCTTTTATACAATCCAGTGCCACTGATCATTTGCTCAGCACATAGATTGAATAAATAGGCAATAAGATACAGCTCTGACACACACCTTTTTAAATAGTAAACTATGCAGTGTTTCATTGATCTGTTTGCACAGTCGCCTCTCAATCCTTGCACGTTCTGCATGAGTACAGTGATGTATTCTGGAATTCCCAATTTTCTCAAGGCTCTCTCTCTTTTATGATCCACACAATTCGATATCTTTGGATAGTCATTAAAACACAAGTCAACATCTTTCTGGTATTCTCTGCTGTGAGCCAAGATCCAGCTGACATCAGCAATGATAGCCCTTGTTCTGTGTCCTCTTCTGAATTGACCTGAACTTTTGGCAATTCGCTGTCAATGTCCTGCTGCAACTGTTGCTGCATGATCTTCAGCAAAATTTCACTTGCATGTGATATTAATATTTTTCTATAATTTGGACATTCTGTTGGGTCACTTTTCCTTGGAATGGGTACACTCTGGAAATATTCCAGTCAGTTAGCCAAGGAGTTACCTTCCAGATTTCCTAGCATAGATGAGTCAGTGCTTCCATTCCTTCATCAGTCTGTTGAAATATTTAATTTAGTATTCTTTCAATTCCTAGAGTCTTGTTCTGGCTCGTGATTTTAGTCTAGAAGTAAGCCTTAATAACCAAACAAGCGCTTAATAAGCTAGTGGTTTGCATAGTTCAGCTAACTATTATTCCAAGTCAGGGGTTGGTTGAACAAGCTAGTGTTTGGATACATTGATTTTCAGGATGTTATTGAAGCAGCCAGTAGATTTATTTACTGGCTAACATCCTTATCTTCCCTAGCAAGACATTTCAGGAACAAATATTAAAATCTTGTTGATGGGGGGTGGGGTGGGGGATAGGGTGTGCTTAGTGACTGTAGGTACTCTCCATTTTTGGAAGCAGTGAGACTGTTGGCATCTAGGTAAAAGAAAGTGGTGACCTGGGCTAGGGAAGTCAGAGCCAAGACAGAGAAATGAATGCATCAGGATATATTTTTGAAGCTAAATTATCAATGATAAATAAATCAACAATCTCAAGGGATTAGATGGGAAAGATGGGGATTTTGCTTGAATACTGGGACGATGTCAGTCTGTACTGAGATAGGGATGACTGAATTAGGGTGTTTTGCAGGAAAGGATTAATATTTTAATTTTTTTTAAGCACTTTAGGTTTAGAGTCTCTGGAAGACCTCCGAGTCTGCATGTCTAGAAAACCTTTGAGTGGAAACAGCAAATTGAATACCTGAATGCATCTCTCAAATCCAGCAAAGTGTCTTGGGGACTTGAAGAAAAAAATTGGGAGAAACTTTCAAAACATTTTAGAAAAATGGAAATGAAAAGATGATGGATTTTTCCCATGAAATGTCTGACCCTGCCCCATGAGTGCTTCTCAAAGTTATGGGAATGGACACAATTTCACCTAGGAAAAAAGAGGGGCCGGGGAGGCAAGAAAGAGCTCACCAGTGATGTCATGGGAATTCAGGAGAATGGGGAGTTAAGGAAGTGAACTAAGCATTTCAAGAGAGAGGAGTGATCGGCTGGAATCTGTGGAGTAACTGCAGTGGTTTTCCTGGGAAGTGGAGTAGTGGTGTGGAAAGCATCTTCAGCGTCAAATGTCCTCCCCACCACTATTGGCCCTGGCTTTAACCTCTAAATCGGGGTGGCTGATACTGATGTCACAGAATTGATAGAAAGTTCCAATAGATATTGTCCATGAAAATAGTAATAATGACCAAAAGATGATAGATAGAGACTTAAAACACCAACAGCAACAACAACCTTAATTTGATCACAGCGATGGCACAGAGAGGACACCAATGAGTGAGATAGGGTAAGGCCAGGTAATTGCAGGGAGGAGCCAACAGTGACTGTACCTCATTGGAGTGGATCAGGGATCAGAGAAAAAAACAGCAGACATATGGAAGGTAGAATTTGCCACTAGGCATGGTTTGGTGGCTTTTTTATTTTTTAAACTCCTGAGAGAGAAGAGAGAATTGGGAGGTTTTACAGAGCAGATTCTAAGGCTTACATTCAACGATCCATTCACATTTTGTTTCATCTCATTCATTGCAATCCCCTTAATGTAACAGCACACATGTAACTTCCTCCCTGCGCTTCCTGTTTCCGTGACCCTTTCTTTCCTAACGCTTCTGAACTTTGTCCCTGAGTAAACACTGCCCTCTCCATCTCAAAATGGCTGATGATTCCAAGGGGTTCGTACCTCCCTGGTGTGATTGTTCCTCTAATAACCCTGTCTACTGTTTGACAGAAAATGGAGCCGGGGGAAGAGTTCAGTTCAAACCAGAAGAAAGAGTAAGGGCCACAGACATCCGGGGGTTCCACCGGGCTCCATCTGACTGGGAAGCCTGGACCACATTTTTCTTTCACTCTATCCTGGACCTTCTACTATAACCCTTTTGGTGCAGTCGAAGTGGTAGCCGGCCACCATCTAGTTCTTTTCACTCAAGGGTCACATTGATTGATTGATAGTCTCGTGGCCCATTAGTCCATTGGATTAATTGGGCTAATTGTTACCATGTGTATTCTTCTTCTTCTTCTTCTCCCTTTCCCCCCCTCCACTTTTCTTTCCTTGCAAAGGGAGAGACCAATAGTTTTCCCATATATGGCTACTCATGAACTTAGACTACAGTCATGACTTTGCCTGTAACACTCTTTCATGGTCTCAGAAGCAGCTTCATCCATTTTGTGAAAACCCAGCCCCATCAGAGCTAATATTGAATTCCTGTATCCTCTCACTTCTGTCAGTTCTTTTCTTTCTATCCCACTGACCTGCATTAGCCTTGCTTAGACCTGCATTACTTCCCTCCTGGTCACTGCCATTGTTTAGTCACTGCCCTCTCTGCCAAAGGGCCTGCTTGGAATCCCTCAGTGCCTCTCCATTCACGTCACAGCCTTATGGGCCTGTCTTTGTCAAGCCCAGGCTAGGCACAGGGAGGCAACAGTGAACCACAGAGACACAGTCCTGCCCTCATGGAAGAGAAAGATGAATGGCTACCATATGCTCTACAAGGTAGTTTATGTGTGTGTGTGGGGGGGGGGGGCTGTATATGTGTGTGTGCTCTTTAGAGAACATGGTGGAACACCTGGCCTGTGGGAAGCTCCTAGAAAGTGGATATCCAGGCTGAGACCTACATGAAGAACGAAAGAAGCTGGTTATGCAAGAGAGTGAGAAAAGGATGAACTCCAGAGGTCACAGAAAGCATCATGAGGGTCTCCATTTTTGAGGTGGTCTTCAGGATGTTTGCATCTTGTCTCACCATCACCTTGCTACGTCCACATTTGGAGTTCCACAATTGCCACTCTGCCTGCGTTCCTTTCTTTCCCAGACCCAATTAGGATAAACCCTCCTTAAAGAGTCAGATGCCCATGCCCACATCCTATGGCCTTCGGTGGTCTCCATCAGGAGCCTCGGGCAGGGTGTAGTGGTTATGAGTTAGGCTGCTAACCTGAAGGGCAGCAGTTCAAAACCACCTCGGGAGAAAGATGGGGCTATCTACTCCTGTACAGAGCTCCAGTCTCAGAAACTTGAGGCATTGACTGCATGGCAGAGGGGGTTGGTTTTGGTTTGCGTAGGTGGTCTCCTCCAGTGTCATGGGTTTGCTGCACCTTCTCTCTCTCTCTCTCTCTCTCTCTCTCTCTCTCTCTCTCTCTCTCTCTCTCTCTCTCTCCTCTCCCCACTGTAATTGAGTGTATAACCTTCCCTCTCCTTTACACAAAATGCAGACAGAACAGGAGCATCTAGACATCTTCCAGGCCACCTAGTTGAGCCAGACATTGTGTAGGCATTTAATAAATACATTGGATTAAAGGCATCTACTCCCTGCAGGAAGGGGTAGGAGAAAATCAAGGACTTGTTGGAGAAAGGGCAAAATGACAGGGCTGGGGAATGGTTCCAGACATTAATTAGAAAGTTTCCTATCTGCTTCTGGAATCAGGTTCCTAAGGGAGGTCCTGAAATGAGGTTAAAAAAAAAAGGAAAAAAGAAAAAGACCAAATCAAGACTGTCCTACTGGAGGGATTAGGAGGCTGAAGTGATAACTTTAGATCCTGCTCTAGGGAGTGAAGATTGTCTACAGCGATTCCCACACCTGGCAGTGGGAAGGAATCCACGGTGTCTCGTGTAGTCTCACCCCCGTGTAGTCGCTCCACGCCGCCCCGGGAACTTGGGTTCTCTCCTTCCCAACAGAGGTTTCCAGCTGTTGGATGCCTGGCTGGACTGGGCTGCGGGGAGGAGGAGGGAACTTTCTGTCCCTCCCTCCTGCTACATCTCCCCACCCTCCCTCTCTCCTCCTCCTCCTCCTCCTCCTCCCCCTGCCGCTCTCCGTCTCCCTCCCTCTTTCTCCTCCGAGGCTGTCGAGTCGCCGCGGAGCAGCGAGCTGCGAGAGCCCCGCTCCCAGTCCCGGCTCGGAACTGAACTGTGAGCGCGGGTCCGGAGCTCGGGCCTGGGAGCGGCAGCCGGGGGCTTGAGGCCGGGCGGCGGCGGGCAGCCCCGGGGGGCGTCGACTCGGGAGCCAGCCGAGACGCGGAGCGCGGACGGGAGCCGGAGATCCGGGCTGGCCGGCGCGGCGTCTGGGCGAGCCGGGGAGCAGGACCGCGGAAGGCAGGGGGAGGCTGCGGGCAGAGGGCAGAGTGCAGAGAGCGGCCTGGCCGGGCCGAGGGCGCCGCCCCGCCGGAACCCGAGCTCGCCGCCTGGGACCCGCACTGTCCGCGCGCCGCGGACCCCGGGTGGCCGCGCGTCCCAGGCGACTGGGCGGCCGACGGCGGGGGGCGTGCCCCCTCCCAGCCTAGCCGCCACCGCGCTGCCTGGCCGCCGGGGCATGTGAACTGGCCGCCCAGCTGCCAGCGCAGAAGACCGGCCCCGAGGAGGACGAGGAGGAGGAGGAGGAGGAAGAGCGCGGAGCTGCGAGCCCCGAGCCTGGCTGAGTAGTAAGTGCGCCCCCGCCGCGCCCCGATCGCGCCTCCTAACACCCTTCTCCGCGGCCCTTCGAAGTTTGACACTCGCTCCGCGGGTTTGGGGGCATACGCCGGCCCTCTTCGCTGCGACTTTCCACCTTTTGCAAAGTTTTCCACGAAGAACAGCCCTCCCCCACCCCCAGCCTCCCCCCCCCCACCCCGCCAACGCCGGCTGGTGGCGGGGCCGTGGGCGGCTGGGCGCGCGTCGGCGTGCACACGCGCGACCCGACCTTGGAGTCGTGGCCCTTTCCGCAGGCTCCTCGCAGACCAGCCCGAGAAGCGCGGTCCTGCTCCCTAGGCTCTCTGCGCCCCGGGCCTGGAGGGGGGGGGTGGTCCCGGCGGGGAGCTCGCGGCGACCGGTGCGCGCCGCGTGTGGGGCTCGGGTGCCGGGGACCAGGCGCGTGTTTCGGGCTCCCTCCCTCCCGCGATTGTGTGGGGTGCCCGGGGCCAGCCACGCACCCTTCTGGGCCGTTCCAGCTCGGTTCCCCAGCGGACCCGCCGGGCGCTGCATCCTGTTTGTTTTCTGCTCGGGCTGCCGCTGTTTCATCCCCTGTCCCCCTGTCCTCCTCGTCGTCCCCCCCCCCCCGCCTTTCTCTTTGCCCCCCTCCCCGCGCCCAGGGATATCGGGGGGAGAACCTTTTCATCTCTGCCGCTCTGCGGGAGCAGATCGCGTCGGGGGCTAGGGAGATGGCGGGGTGGGGGTAGTCGCTGGGTTCCCAGCGGCTCGCCATTGTTTTCCCACCCCGCGCGTTCCATACGTAAACACCGCACACTCACTCACACACGCACACACACATACACACACGCACTCACACTCACCGCCCCCCACCCCAGTACACACACACACACACACACACACACACACCCCGACTGTCGGCTTGGGCTAGCGCTTGGAATCCCCACATGCGAAGGACTCGCTCGGGGAATTCTCCCTGCTGCCCGCCTGCCTCTGCCGGACTGGAGGCGCTCCATGACTTCCCTGGAGTCTCGGAGGGCGAGAGAGGTGGGGTGGAGGGAGGGGGGGGGACGCGGAGGCGGGGGTGTTTGCCGTGAGCCCCGGACGGGGCGGTGAGCTGTGAGCTATGACGGGGCGGGGAGTGAATTTTGAACTTCAGCCCTGGAGCTTTCCGCGAGGAGGGGGACACACCTCGAGAAGCGTCCGAGCCGCGGCTCCCTCCGCTGAGGGCCGCGGGCAGCTGCGAGGGCTCCGCCAGTGCTCCGGTCAGCCACCTCCTTGACTCGGGTAGGAGGCAGCCGCCGGGGAGTTTTCCTGGGAAGTTTGCTTTGACTCTGTGGGAATTTCCGGGCTGGACCTTGGCGCTGGCGAAGGGTATGGTAACAGACTGCCAGAGAAGATGCTGCTGTGCTGGGCGGGACCCTAGTTCCCTAGCTTCCATGGCCGCTTCCTTAGGAAGTGCTGCAAGATGCCGGGGTTCAGCCCGTGTGGCGCGTAACTCCCCACCCATGAGCAGCGTGAGTTTCCACTTTTTCTAGACATTCTCCTCTGCGTCTGCGGAATGGACAATTCTTTGGCACTGGCACATCCGGATAGGTTGAGGGGTAATGGGGTTCAAAGACATGGATTCTCTCTCTCTCTCTCTCTCTCTCTCTCTCTCTCTCTCTCTCTCAACCAGGACTCTCTCAATAGAGTTACCATTCTACTTCACTATTACTGTTTCTTCTTCTGTAAAATGGGATTAGTCGGGACAGTATCACCTACCTCCAGAGGTTACCTGGAGGTTGCTTTTGAGGATTACAAAGCTTAGTCTAACAAAGCTCATAGACTAGTCCCTGGCACATAATTCAGGACAAGTGTTAGCCCTTGTTGTCTCTATGACTTAACTGGCCTTGTCCACAGTCCAGAAGAGCATTCTGTGACAGCGCTTACTTAATAGATGATCATGATTCCCCCTTTCTGGAAAGGAGGCTCCTGTTTAAATTCCAAGCCATCAGTCAGGATCTCAAACTTCTTTCTGTCCTCTTCTGAGTCAGGCTCCTGAGATCTTATGTAGCCCTCCTACTCTTTTTCTTGAGTCTTTGCTTTTCTCTTTTCTTAGAGTTTTAGTAAAAGGCTCTTCCTTCCCTCCCTTTGCTCAACCTGGGCGCAGCCACAGTGCTCGCTCGCTCTCTCATCTGGCCCCAGGAAGGAAGTTTCTCCTGGAAGGCCCCTGGGGTCCCCCCCCAGCATCCAGGGCCTGGTCTGCTGGCTCAGGATTGGATGTGCTTTTGTGTCTCTGGGGTTCTGAGAATTTCCGCAGAGAGGGAGCCCAGGTGTCTGGGGCCCCTGGGAAGAGTCAGGTGGGAAGGGCCTGTTCCCGGAGGAGGATTCCTGTTCCCTGCACACAGGGCTGGCTGGCTGGCTGGTAGGATGTGGGATTCGGGATAAGTAAGGGGCAAAATTTCATCTCCAAGTTTCCACTTGTGGCCGGAGGTTTTTCTAGGAATTTAGATTTGTTCTTGTCTGGTTCTGGACTCTAAAAGCAGGTAGCACAAGGAGGTGGGGTACCCGCCTACCCACACCATGCTGGACACCACACGCTTCCGGCCTCGTGCAGGTGCATGGTGCCAGAGGGTTCCAGAGGCTAACCCTCGCCACTTGGAGATTTTGTAAGTGAGCAGTTTCAGGTGGTATTCACCCCCGCTCATGTTCAGTATGTAACAGAAATCTCTTGGACGCTTATTAGTAATGTGTGCTGGGCTGGAAGGTTTCAGGGGTGAAGCAGGCAGGTGCCATACCTACCTAAAGAGAGCCTTCCTTATAGCAGGAGATGGATGGACAAAGACTACAGATGCTCGGACAATCCTTGGTCCTAATATGTGCAGGGGAAGAATGCAACAGGGTGATGGGATAGAATGTTTGGAGCTGGTCAGGGGTGGCCCTAGCTCTAGGAGGCTAGGGTAGATGACCAGAGGGAGAAGAAGGGGCCAGCCCCACAAAAACGGGGAGGGGGGGCATGCTTGTGAACACAGGGAATATAGCAAATGAACCTCTCTGAGGTGAGTCAGGGTTTGCAACAGCCACGTGGCTGGGACTGATCACTGGAGGTCTTGCAAGGCCCCTGGGTCTTACTGCTTGGACCACGGCACTCCGTTGGAGGGCTTGAAGCAGAGGATGATGACTGCGTCTGATGTAGGATTCTAGAAAGTGACTTGGTAGACAAGAAAGAATCATAGTTGCCACAGGGGAGGGAAACCAGGAGACCACAGGACCAGATGGAGGAAGGATGGCTGTATTGTTTGGAACTTAGTACCATTGTAAGTATCAGCTCTACCCAAACAGCCACAACAAACTGAGTTCAAGAAGAGAGGTTGCAACCTGGAAAGTGTATGTAAGCAGCCCCTCCCCCCAAAAGTCAACAAGCTTTTAGAATATACACCTACGTGGTGTGATGCCAATTTTGTTGAAAGTTCATTGGGATAGTATGTTTCTACACAAATTTCTCTCACACACAGTATGAAGGATGAAGAAGCAAAGAATTTACACATATAAGGCATAAGGGCTTTTTTGGGTGTGTTTTTTTTTAAGTCTTTGTTGTGATTGGGATGAGAGTTTACAGAACAACTTGATTTTCCATTCAACAGTTCCCACACATTTTGTTTTGTGAGCTCGATAGCAGCCCCCACCATGTCATAGCACTCTTCAACTTCCTGTGTTCAGAGTTTCTATTCCTCCTTCCCTAACCCTTTCCTGCCTCCGAGCCTGGTCCCAGGACAAGTGCTGCCCCCTTTTATCTCATAGGTTGATGAGTCTAAGGAGTGGGCATCTTCCCGCGGTGTTCCTGTTTACCTCATAGCCCTGTTTATGATTTGTCTGAAAGTTTGAGCCAAGCAAATGAGTGCAGTTTCAGGCAGGAAGGGTGACCGAGAGCCACATTTCAGGGGTACCACAAAGTTTAATCAGATTAGTAAGGGGGGGGTGTGTTTAAACCATTTTGAGTTCTGGTCTACATTCCTCTCACACTCTCTCCAGGACCTCGTATTGCAATCCCTCTCAGAGCAGTTGGCAGTGGTAACTAGGCACCATCTAGTTCTTCTGCTCTCAGGCCTGTGGCGGCTGGGTGTCATGTTCTGATCCGTGGGTCTAATGAGCTCCTTGAATCTTGGGGCTTCTGCATTCTTTGTTCAGGATGGGGAGAGACCCTTGGAGAGTCACTCCCAAGCTGTTAGGACACCAGTCCCTACTCAGTAAAGCAGGGTGTGGAACACTGTCTTTGTGGTTTGCATTGTGTCAATTGACCATGATGATCCCTATCAACTCCTTCCTTATGGGTGAATTTTTACATGTCCTTCTTTGTCTCCCTGTCACTTTTTCCAAATCCTCTGGTAGTCCTGAGGATTTTATAAGTGAGACAAGTGTCGAACAGCGATTGCTTCAGCTAAGTGGAAAGATCTTAGAGGGAGGGGTGAGGTGAGCAGAGAGGGAGGGTGCACCCTTGAGACGTGAGAGATGTGTTTGGGGCGGGAGAGCCCACCAGATTGACCATGCGATATCAGTTCATGTGATTCTATCATCTTTCCTGTGGAAAGGGTCTTTCTATCCCCAGCTCAGATTCCACGATGAGTGCTGGGGCCGGAAGTGATTAAAGACGCTTTCCCTGGCTGCTCTAGTGTTGGGAGTGCCTCAGATTCCACCTTCTACCTACATCCCTGGTCCCGGTGTGTCTTCCCGGACACTTTGCTCCCTCAGTAATTAGCAAGATTCAGAGTCAGCGGGATGCACATGTGTCAGCTTAGCCAAGAGAGAAGATCATCAACACGCGGTCTCAGAGGTTCCCATTTCTCATCTCTGAAATGGGTCAAATGGTGACACGGCCTACCTCTCCGAAGACTTGGAATCCTGCCGTCTGATCGCCTCACACCTTCTCCCAGGGCTTAATGGTAAGAGCTGGTGGCCTGACGCGTTTTTGCTTGAGCTGAGTGTATTCCAGGAGATCTAGGTGTGCCTGTCCTTGCAGGGCCTTCACCACAGACTCCAAAGTTTGCTTCTCTCTGAGGGTGCTTTGAGATTGGCGCTAGCCTGGCAGCTCCCTGCGTAGGTCTCCAGAAAGCTGAGGCCACCCGGAAAGAGTGGAATTCAAATGCAGCTGCCCCCCACCCCCACCCCTTCCCCCAGCCACATTCAGGGGCCAAGCCGTGTTTGAAAAGGCCTCTGTGCCGGGGAGGCCAGCCAGGCACACAGTAAATCGTGCTTTGAATGGGAGTTATTTTTGTGCGCCGTGTTTGCTTAAGAGGGCTTGCTCCTGCTTGAACTCGCTGCAGTCCTCACCCTTCACTAGTCTCCTTCCTGGAACCTGGGTGTGCTCGCCAGCGAGACTGGCCCAGTCCTCCCTGCAAGCACAGGAAGGCACACCCCGCGGTGGTCTTTACCTCGATGACCTCCCTTCTGACTCCCTCCGCCCCTTCGTGGGCCCCCTTTACCTCTCGGAAGACTTGATGATGAGATTCCCATCAGGCCAGCTCAGCAGGACCACCTCAGACCTCTGCCCGCTTCTCTGCTCATGAGTGACCGTGTCTTGTAAAACAGGGCCTGCTTTCTCTCCATGAGGTGGTTGTTAGCTCCATGGCGGAAAGCTCCCTGCAAAGCCCTGGCAGGCCAGATGCCTGCGATCCGTAGAGGTTCCGCTGGTTGATTTTGGGAATTTGGTAGCCGGGCCTTTTTCCCCTTAGCCCCCGTGAGTCTGGAAGCTCTCTGAAACCTGCTCTGCATGACGGCAGCCCGCATGCTTCCACGGACAGGAAGTGCATCATTGGCTGGCCATCGGACCTGAGCTCCTGCAAGGAGGCGAGCCTTCTACCACTGAACCACCCCTCACCCCAGAGAGAGGCTGGTTCTCCCTCCAGAGTGCGGTGAGCTGGTTCATTCAATCTGGCTAGTAACTTCAAGAATCTTGAATATGCCCTGGACCTAGCTCGAAGACGCACGCGACAGTCTCTGCTCTGATCTCGTATGACAGTGCAAGCTTGGGAGCCAGTGGAGGGGAGGACCCCCTGGGAAAGACCCTCCAAGACAAGGGTCCAGCCCCCCGCGGGGCCCAGGCCCACAGGGAGGATCCTGCTCTTCCCGAACGGTGTCCAGCACAGGGTCAGAGTCCTGTCCAAGAGGGTGGAGGTGGTAGGAAGCCTTCATGCTCCAGGAAGATGCCTCCATTCCTGCCTCTTCAGCTTCCAAGAGGAGCAGTGATGCTGGGGAGGAACCGAGTGGACCCAGAGACAGAGTCCCGGCCACCAGTGGGCTACCTCTGAGCTGCCGGAGGAGAGGGCTTTCCCCTGCCTTCGTCCAGAGTCATCCAGGACCTGGCACTGACAGTCCAGGACGTGCTGTGTGTGGACATATCCCAGAACCCAGATCGGCAGAACAAGCCAGGGGCAGAGTGGAGGATTCCAGCCAGCTGGGGGCTTTTTTCTTTCTTTCTTTTTTTTTTTTTGAATGGGAAGTAGGGGACAGAGGATAGATGAAGTAAGTGGGCATGACATCTCTAGTCACTAGCCTTTTCCTAAGGAGTACAAACCTCCCAGGCCCTTGCCGGTGCTTGGAGAAGCTGGAAACAGACCATCTCATGGAGAAATTCCCTTCTCCTCGGGTGCTAGCAGCATCCAAGTCCTCCCTCCCAGCAGTGGCCTTAGCCTTTGGCACCAAGCCCCGTACACAGGCCCCGGGGGTAAGGGTAGTGCTGAGAGAAAGGGGTATCAGTCTGTGACTCCCCAGCCTTTCGGGAACACCTCCAAGGTAGGGTTTCCAGAGGAGAAAGGGCTGGAGCCACCTTAGCCTGGGCAGGGCCACTCTTGGCTCCCTTCCCTCTTGTGTTAGCTTTGGTCTGTAATCCCTGCCAGGCCTGGAGCTCCCTGGGGGATCCACCCGAGAGGCCAGCTTGTTCTCCTCCCTGGGCCCCACCCCCTGCTTAACTCAGAATGGCATGTGCAGCCTGTGGAACTGGATGGGGTGAGAGCTGGCTCCCAGAGGACCTTGGTCTCAGCCTCTCCCTAGTGCCCCCCCCCCCCAACACACACACACAAAGGGGATGGGAACCTAAAGGGTGAACCCAGCCCTGGGCTGATAGGGGGCAGAGGTGGGTACCTGGGGAGTTCAGAATTGACTATTAAGGGAGCAGACAACTGGGGAGTATGGGGGGGTTCCTTTAAATCGAGGTGAATGGGGGTTGGAGGATGACAAGTTAGAGGCCAGAGGTTTTGTAGGCAAAGCAGGTCCTGCCCAGACCCCCACAGCCAGGACTGGCCCACCTCCAGCAGCCCCTCTAGTCTAGTCTTTTTACAGGTGTGGCCCACATTGGTGTGCTTATTTCTCTGCCTCTGTCCCGCCGGTAGCAGAGGAGCTTGGCAGCGTGTGTTACTTTTGTAACGGGGTGGACAGGCTGGGTGTAGAACTCGACCCGGTGTTGCCAGACAGTGGAACAAGAAGAGGAATGTTTTTTCCTCTGGAAGATTGAGGGGAGCTTGAGTGACCAGGAAGGCAGGCAGGCAGAGGGGATCCTGGTGGGAGAGCCACTGCAGGAAGTCACTAGGGCGGACTGGTCTTCCTGCCTCCCCGCCCACCCCCAGCTGAACTGGCCCTTGGCGGACTCTGAACTGGGGTTGGAGCTCGGGATCTCGCCTGCGAGGACCCCTGCTCTGGTGGCACCTGGGAGGAGGCGAGAAATGGAACGGGGCTGTGGGTTAAGCTGCCCTCACTGGCTCGGGAAGGTGCCCCATGAGGCACCTTGCCACATGAGGCAGGGCCTCTACCCTGCCATGGGGAGGGTGGAGAGCCAGAGAGTCCTCTGCCGCTGCACCTGTGGGAGCCCCTCCACTCTGCCCCATAGTCCGTTCCCCACCACTAGACCCTGGGAGGCTGTGCTTCCTGGCTGGGTCTTTGTGGAGTAGTGTGGGGCAGGGGGCGGTGGTGGTAAAAGGCTGGTGAGGAGGTGCTGGAGGGAACCAGTGTACTCGGACTCTGGGCTCTTCCTGCAGGTGGGGCGGGCAATGTGAGTGGGGCATGAATATTGCTGAAAGCAGAAGGGAGGGGCCCCTCCAGCCCCTGCTATTTCTCTGGCTTGCCTGGCGTGTGTGTGTGTGTGTGTGTGTGTGTGTGTGTGTGTGTGTGCAGCTGGAAGCCCCATAAACCGGACAGTGTGTGCGAGAGAGCTCCCTCCAGGGAGGCAGCAAGGTGATGAGGCCAGTAGGAAGAAAGAGAGGAGAGGAGAGTGGCGGGCAGGAGGATGGGAACAGAGGCCCCTTCTCCCTGGGCTTCAGTCCCTACTGAGTCCACAGCTGGCGCTGGGTGGGAGGCCTCCTTCCTCCCACCTTTCCCTCTCTGCCACCCCAGTTTCTTTCTACTGTGTGGTGGCAGCAGTGGTGAGCAGAGGGCCCCAGCCACACATTCTTACCTGAACATGGGGGCAGAGAGGAGTCTGGTGGAATGAGGGGTTGTAGGAAAGAGACAGGTCTGCGAAAGAGCTGGGTGGGGGTTCCACCAAGGTCCCTAGTTAGGGCTGGTGGGGATGGATGGATGGGGAAGCCTCTCCTGGTTGGGGTGAAGTGGAGCCTTCACTCATGAGATTCCTGGCTAGGGACCGGAGAACAGAGGAGTAGGCCTGTGCCTATCCTGCCTGCAGTGAAGGTGGAAAGTAGGCGGACTTTCTTTGGGGAGCGGGAGGGGTTCAGGGATACAGTGGACTGCAGTCTGTCAGCATGGCTATGGGAAGAGCGCAGTTCTGGGTGAAAGGGCTCCTGGGGTGGCGCAGCGTTGAGTGCGTCTGCAACTTCGGGCTGGACGCACCTGGGGTTTCTTCCACCGCTTGATATGACACCCCTCTTAGGGAGGGGTTTGGGCTCTTTTGATGCCCCTTTCTGGGCACGGATTAGTTTAGCATTCGCAGATTCAGAGAGGGGTGAAAGGCTGACGTGCCTGGGTGCGGGCGTGCTGAGCACTCTGAAGATGGTCTGTGGCACGTCTGCCTCCAGCCCCTGGGGGTCATCAGCCACAGACATTACAGGGACCTCCTGCTTCTTGAGTTAAGGCTGGTCGGGGCTGGTAATCCCTCACCTCAGGCAATTGCTGTGACTCCTGAAGACGGTTTAGGGCAGAGTACAAGGCCATCATCTGTAGGGAGGCAGACTGCCACCTTTTTCTGCCCTGGAGCATCTGCGGGGTTCAAACCACCAACCTGTCTGTTAGCTACAGCCCAGGGTTTAAACCGCTGGGCCACCAGAGCTCCTCAGGTGAGGCTCAAATCCCAAACTCACAGCCATCGCGCCCATGCTGACTCTTAATGACCCTACAGAACAGGGTGACATTGTGAGCTTCGGAGACGGCAACTTTTAACTGGAGTAGAAAACCCTGTCTTTTTTTTTTTTTTTTTTGACATCACTGCCCTGGTGGGAGTAGGAAGCCCAGCCTTGCTCCTGGAGAGCTGCTGCTGGATTTGAACCGTCAACCCTGTGGGCCGCAGTTCCGCACACAACCACTGGGCCACCGGGGCTCAGCTGAAAGTCCTGTCTTTCTCCCTCAGAGTTGCTAGTGGTTTTGAACTGCTCACCTTTCAGATCGCAGCTGGATGTGTAACCAACCACTCTGCCACCTGGGCCAGAGAGAGAGGGCAAATAAAGGGGCAAGAGAGAAGGTTCTTTCCTCACCTGACAGGAAGTGAGCCCCTCCGCCAGGTCCTGTGGCTGTCCTTCCACCCACGGGTCTTCTTTCCCCTTTCCCCTCACCGATGGCGCTCCCGTCTGAGCCATTTCATCGGGCCGGGCCCGCCCACTGATCTCTGAGAGCTCACGGAGATAATTGGCTGATCCCATGTACCCATCTAGACTCCTGTGCGGGTGGCAAATTAACAGGAAGTTCCAGAAGCCCATTAGTTTTCTACCTTGTGCAGGGCCTCGGTGACTGACAGTGGGAGCTTGGGGAGGAGGGTGATGGCTGCTGGCTGGGGTGGAGGAAGGAGCACCGGGGCTGGAGCTGTGCAGGGCTGCACCGAGGCCCTTAGAGGGGAATCGTGAGCAGCACACAGGGGAAGGCATCATCATGCTGCCTGCAAATAGGAGGGTGGGGAAGCCCAGCTCAGGGGCTTTAGGCGCACTCCCCTCCCCCTTAACCAGACTTGGGCCATCAGGGAAGGCTTCCTGCAAGACATCCAAGACCCCACAGATGAGACAAGAGTCCTTCAGAAGAACAAACGAGAGGGAAGAGAAGGCTGTCGGGAGGAGCCTTTCTTGCTGACAGGAGGCCATGCCAGAGGGCTGTCCCTCACCAGGGTCCTGGGAGCCTCGGGACTTTGGGAGCAGGTGTGTGATGGGGATTAAAAGACAGGCTGGTTAGAGGCCTCACGAGGCATCGTGGGCAGCCATGTCTGCTCTGTGTGCTCTGGACTGGGGGAGCGTGGGTACGAACCCAGGTCATTGTGGTGTGTGACCCAAGCGGCTGGGGAACTGGAAGCCCGGGGCTCGCTCAGGCAGCTAGCTAGCTGCAGGAGGTGCAGCATAGCTCGGCCCAGTGCACGTTAGCCAGGCTGGCATGAAATGCCTTTGCTGTCTCTGCCCCATTCCCATCCCTCCCTGCCCTCCTGGAAATCAACAACTGTGTCCACAGCAGCACGATTGTGCTTGGCCGGCAGCCCCGGGGCTGCCAGGACTGGGCAGGTGCTGGCAGGGCTGCCGGAGCCCCATGCTGGGAGCAGGCTGGGCCTGGCTGGCAGGGCTGCCTGGTAAACAAGGCCGCACACAGGCCGGCCGGGAAGGAGGCTGCAGGCAGGCAGGAGGGAGAACAGGTGTCTCAGGAGCTCTGCACACACAAAGGGCCTCCTGTTTCCTCCTCCCTGGCTCCAGGGAACAGCCAGTCCCCTCCTGCCTCCCCTCCCTCAGGTCCAGCTGGAGACAAGTGACCAGGTCAGCCCAAGGGTGCTGGGGATGAGGGAAAACACCCCCTTCTTCTTGGTATTTGCTTTTCTTGCTTGAGAAGCAGGCAGACCGGTCCACGTGGGGGTTGCGCTGTCTCAAGACAGCCCGTTTGGAAACCATGAGGCCTCCGTGTGTTTCAGTTTACCCACTGGACAGACAGCAGGGTCACGGAGCCCTGCACCCAAGGCGGGAAAGCCCAGGAGGCCTTTGGAAGAAGCGCTGTGGGGAAGTGGGAGGACTGGGGTTTCCAGATGGGATTTGAGGCTGAAGGTGCCTGAGACGCAGTGACATTCTCCCTCCTTACCCAGAATACAATTTTAGTGAGTGCCTGCCCCGTGCGGGGCTCTCTGCTGAGGGCCTTGGGGTGCACTGAAGAGTAATACAGGCCCGGCCGGGACAGGGAGGCTCCAGAGCCAGTATGCCTCTGTGATGTTGGGTAATAACTTACCCCTTGTGAGTCTCGGTCTCCTCATCTGTAAAATGGGGGTGATGCTACTGGTACCTGCCTCTTGGGACCATTCGGGGCGTCAGTGAGGTGTCAATGTAAAGTAACGCCTGGAGTGCAGCTATAGGCTGTATAGGAGGCTTTGGTGGCTCTGGGGGTGAGCTTGGGGGTTAGCTGCAGGGTCCTCAGTTTAAACCACCCGCCACTGTGAGGGAGACAGATGGGGCTTGATCCCGGAAAGGTTGGCAGCATTGTCATGAGTCTACAGAAAGTGTGTGTTTGGGTGTATGCGAGAAGCCCCTTGCTGAATCTCTTGCTCCTGACAGGAAGAGGGTCAAGGGTTCAGGTCCAGCCACTGCCAGGGGAGTAGGCTGGTAGGACAAGTCTGAGAGACCAGTGAAGGATGTCCCGGGGCTCCTCGATGCCTGGATATCTAAAAATTTGGGGAGGGGGGGGATCTGGGCTTGGAGAAGCCCTGGTGACATAGCGGTTATGAGTTGGCCCACTCTCTGCAAGGTCAGGAGTTCAGAACCACCAGCCACTAGCCACTGCTCAGGAGAAAGACGGGGCTTTCCACTCCGAGAGAGTTCCAGTCTGGAAAACTCGCAAGGGCAGTCCCACCCTGTCCTGTAAGGGGCCGTGGGTCAGCCCTGACTCCCTGGCAGCGAGTGGTGTTTGTTCTGGTGGCAGAGCAGGAGTGAACCGGACAGGGAGGTGTGTGAGCACAGGGCTGTGTCGGTATGTGTGTGTGTGTGTGTGTGTGTGTGTGTGTGTGTGAACGGTACTGAGAGTGGCAGGCTGTGGAGGGACTGCATGCGTGTGAGGGAGTATGGGTCCTTGGGAAATAGCCAGTGACGGCGGGCACAGGGGGTCAGGCGTGGCCATTGCTCAGTATATTTCTTCCCTCTTGCTGTCACACCGAATCCTGCAGATGCGTAACAGCCTCACCGACGAGGAACATTCTCCCACGTAGAGAATGGTAGGAGAGGGGGTTGTGTGTCTTAGATCAGAAAGCTCTGTACTTGAATCTTTGGGACTTCAGGTCTTGGTAGTGGGCGGTTTTCTGCACCCCTCCCCCGAGGCGTGGCGAGCTCTCTCATTGGGCAGGAGTGTGGTGAAGATCACAGGAGAGAGCTTCATGGATAAGAGGTGTGCTCACACTCACAAAACTCACTGCCGTGAGTCACCGCCGACTCACAGGGACCCCACAGGGCAGGGTAGAATTATGGGTTTCCAAAGCGGTAACTTTTTTTTTTAATTCATTTTATCAGGGGCTCATACAACTCTGATCACATTCCATCCATCCATCGTGTCCAGCACATTTGTACATTGGTTGCCATCATCATTCTCAAAATATTTTCTTTCCACATTAAAAAAAAAAAAATCAGACTGCAACTCCTTAGGAGTAGAAAGCCTTGTCTTTGTCCCGCAGAGGGACTGGCGGTTTTGAACTGCTGACCTTGCCGCCAGTAGGTGGAGGCATAGCCACGGCTGCCAGGGTTCCTCGGCAGGTGCACAGCGTCTGCTGATGCTGCTTGCTGGGTGGTCGTGCCCCTGCCATCACGCTGCTCTGGGCCTCACCCGGGAACTCGGAGACGACCATCAACCATCTTGACTGTCTGTGAAAACGTGATGGAGCCTCCGCCTGCCGTCAGGCTGATCTCGCCTTCCCTTCCCAACACAGCAGCCAGGTCCTGCTGGGCTGTGGCTGCCCACTTGGGGCCAGATGCCCCGGTCTGAGGTCTGTGGCTGAGTGGATGTGCCCTCAGGTCTAGGGGAGGAGGGCGGGGACCGAGCACCCAGGGGATTCTCTAAGTTGCATACTCACTCCACCCTGCCCATTTCAAGAGGAAGAGCCATCTGCAGTAGCAGAAAACCCTTCCCTCTCTGGTCCTGCTGCCCAGTCAGGCGTGGTTGCATTTGTGGAACCTTCTCTGCACCCTTGGATCTGCACCCTGGGGCCAAGCGCCTCCCCTTTGCTGCTGGATGGCAGCGCTGGGACCACTCCGGTTTAGTAGAAAGAGGAAACTGCTCAGTGGTGCCCCCGTCGGGTGACACGCAGGGCACACCTTGTACCTGTCACTACCTTAGCAGTCTCTGCTCAGCCCTGCCACTTGGAAGCTCACTTTTCCCCTCTGCTGCTTGGGAGGGATTTTTCTTTTCTTTTTCTTTTTTTGGGGGGGCATCACTGCTCTCCGGCGGTGGGAGTAGGAGGTCCGGCCCCACTGCTGGAATTGAACCTCTGTCCCAGTGGGCCATAGTCCTGCGCACAACCACTACGCCACCGGGGCTCAGCCCGGGATTTTTCTTTTTAAAGTAGGATTCCATACATTTTAGCACACTCCCCTAAAGGGTATGTAGCAATTGCCACTGTCAATTTTAGGATATTTTGACCGCCGCGAGTGTTGTTGTCTAGTGCTGTTCAATTGGTCCTGACCCTTAGCACGCCCCTGTGCAACGGAGGGAGGCACTGCCTGCCTTGGTGACATCCTCACCGTCGCTCTGGTGCTTGAGCCCCACGATGCAGCCCCGTGTCCACCCCTCTCTTTGAAGAGTGCCCCTCTACTTTAGCAAGTCTGATGTCCTCCAGGACCTGGTCTCTCCCGAGATGAAGTCTCTGAGGAGCACTCTGGCCGTACTTTTCCCAAGACAGACTGGTTTGTGGTACTGTCCAGACGCTTCTCCATCACCAGGATCCAAATGCATTGCTTCTACTTGGGGCTTCATTTTTCATCTCCCGAGTTCTCCCCTCAAGAAGAAACTCCCAGCCTTTTGCTATGACTCCTTCATTCTGCCCTCCCTCCGGCCCTACCAAAAAGACGAAGGAAAAGCCCCTCACTACCTTGAGTTGATTCTGACTCCGCAGCAAAAATCCTACAGTTCAGGATGAGGCGCCCCTGTGGGTTCCCGTGGCTGTGCGTCGTTCTGGGAGCATCCAGGTATTGTGACTAATCCTGCACTAAGTCTTTGTGTCCAAGCTTCTGTGTGGACCTGTGCTTCTGTGCTCTCCTCGGAGTCACTGAGCCCCTGAGAACCTGACAGCCCCCACGGCCGTGCCACTTACAGTCCCACCAGCCATGACTCAGGGCCCCAACTCCTCCCCTTCTTGCCAGCACTTGTCATCTGGAGGAACAGTGCTTCTTCTTCCGGGGATGAACCTCGGGTGCTGCGTTGTCATAGAAATGGGTCCAGCGATACTGGTGGCGACTGCTCTGACAGCTTTTGCTGCAACTTCAGGATCCGGATTCCAAGTCCGGCTCTTGGCCACAGCTGCCACGCCTGTACTTTGTGGCACCCATCACTGGGTACTTCTGTGAGGCGATCTCAGGGGAGCCTCGAGAAAACTTCTCTGTTAGGAAGAGCCAGGACTGTATCAATCGAGAGAGAGAGACAGAGAGATGGATAGCTGTCAAGGCCACGCCGACCATGGTCACCCTATCCGTGTACAACAGCGCACACCATTCCCAGGTGCAGCGCCGCCCTCCGTCATCGGTGTTCAAATCCATCCTTGCTGCCGTGCCATTAGCTCAGCTCGCGGGGGGGTGGGGGAGGGTGTCTCCCTGGCTCCAGATTGATCTCTATTTCACCTGATATCCGCCAGCCGTTCCTTCCCACTGTGAAAGTGTCTAAGACACGTGGCCTGGACAGTGTTCTCCTGGGCTCCATCGGGCCCACGCTGGCTGGTTTTTTTAGCTGTAGACCAACTGCTGGGCCTTTCTGACGAGTTTCTCTTAGTCCGGAAGTTCTGCTGAAAGCTGCTGCACATCCTGGGGGGCCTGGCTGCGTTTGGCAGAGCTTCCAGCATCGCAGCAAACTGGCAGAGGGCAGGCACCATCCTCCTGTTTTGCAGATGAGGAGACCGAGGTGTGGGCTTGCCTGCGGGCTGGGGCGTTGACCTGTGCATCTATGGGGGAGTGAAGATCTTTTCAGCCCCTGTGTGGCACGAGTGAGGGTCTGCTGTGAGGGTCAGTGTTTGGAAGGGTAGAGGGGCACCCAGGAACACTTAAGGCCCCAGGGTCTTCTGACGGCCATCTGAGGCCAGCCGTGGCCTTGGCCTCCTCACCTGCCACATGGACCGTGGTGCCCGTGGACCTATCCCTGCTTTCTCTCCCCTCTCCCCTGCAGTCATGGCTGCTAGGGGACCCTGAGGTAAGAGGCAAGGCTGAGCGCAGGGTTTCTGGAGCTGAGGCCGGGGTCACATGTCTTCCCGGGGACACTGGGAGTTCCCCAGTGACAGGGAGCGGCAGAAAGAACAGCCATAGGGCTTTCTGTTTTCTAGAGGGCCCCGAACCTATTCACATTTGCAATTTGCATATAACCGATACACTGAACACAATTTTATCATGTATCCCTGGACACATTCAGGTCTGCCTTTTCCCATTGTTCTCAAAGAGGGGCACCTCTGCCCTGTGCCTCCTCACTCCCTCACCCTGCCCCTCAATCTCACGGAGTCAGCGAGAGGTCCTCCCCATCATTGAACCTGCCTTCTGGGGGAGGAGGGTTAGTGCTGAGGACTGGGCCCCCATCTCCCAGTCTGCTCCTGAGCACAGACGGCCCAGCCCGGGGCCCACCCACTAGTGGGGTGCCCTCCTGCACAGCCCTGTTGGTCTGCCATGACAGGTGCTCAGGAGAGGCAAAGGCTGAGGCTTGTTGGAGGTGAGGAGTGCTTGGGAGAACCAGCCTGCACCTTGTCAACGTGAGCTCCCCGGGGCCTGGCTCCTGCCCGAGGACAGGGAAGCTCGTGTGGGGAGAAGCGAGCCCCTGGGGTCCCAGTACAGGAGGGACTGAGTTCCTTCTGTGAGCACGTGGCCGAGGAGGCATCTATGCCCCCTCTGGCTGGACCCGAGGCCCAGGCAGAAGACGCGCCTCTTCATTTCGCTCTTCCAGACTGAGAGCGGCTATTAGCGACTGACTATATCCGGGCGGGTCTCTGAGGCCTGTAGTGTGGGGCAGACTCCCAGGGCCCATGGGTAGGCAGATTGGAAGGGAACTGGCGGACACTGCCCTGGCTGGTGTGGACGGAGCTCTTAGCGTGGGGCCAGTTTGGGCCCAGCCCCAAGGTGTGGGAAGGCGCCCAGGGCACCCCCAGAGAGGCCTAAATGGCCCTGGGAAGTAGGGCACTTGGGCTCCCCGCCCACGAGCTGCCTGGGCCTTGGGTTCCTCGCTCTCTCTGCAGCAGGGCCAGGCCAGTGAGGCTCGGAAGAGAATGTGGAGCGTCTCCAGAAGGCAAGTCTTCCCCGCAAGACCCCCTCAAGGAAACAGTAGCTCAGCTCTGCGCCAGAGGACCCCGGAAAAGGTGGGGGGCAGAGAAGAAGACCACCTGGCCTGGTTGGAAAGAATGGCGTGTACCCAAAACAACCCCCTCTCTGCAAAAGTGCTGAGTCGGTGGAATCTCGCTTTCCAGGTGGTGAGATCTGGTGGCAGATAAAGAGGTCTGTGCGCACAGTCTGCCGAGGGGGTCCCAGACAGCATGGAAAGGCCAGGGGCAGCACCTGTGGTACCTCCTCCACCTCGCTGGCCTCCACCCTCGCCCGGGCTGATCACCAACCCCTGTGCCTGGTGGCAAGCCCCCTTCCTCCGTCCAGTGTCTGCGTAAGTCTGCCCCAACCCTCCGTCTCCTTTCTCTCCTCCACTTCTCCGGTTCTACCTGGAAGTAGTGAGATCTGCCTCCTGTCGGGGGTGGGCACCCTCCAGAGGACAGGGACTTCCTCAGGGTCAGCAGATGTCGGTGATGCAACAACCCCAGGACCCTGTCCAGGGCTCGGAGACTGGAGGGTGAACAGGCTGTTTGGGGAGAGGGAACAGAACAACCCAGATGGGTGATTCCTTGTACCTCCACCGGGTCTTTGACCTGGGTGTTGCCGGGTGGTTGGTGAGAGAGAGGTGGATTGACTCTAAGGATGAGGACTCTGGGGAGGGCCTGGGCAGAAAATGTGCATGCTGGGTGGCAAGGGAGCAGGAAGCATGTTAGCTGGTGGGAGGCTGGGCCAGCTCGGACCACTGATTTATCATGTCCTCCATACACAGTGGATGGTGGCCCTAGTCCCGAGGGCTTGTCCCCTCTCCTCTCAGTTGCCACTTGGGCCCTGGTGGGCTCGAAACCCTGGAAGGTGAGCTCTGAGGGGCTGCTGGTCACGGATCAGTTTCACGTGTGTCTTTGAGCTCCTCGCCCGGGCCTCACGCCGGACTCTGAGTGCTACCAGCAAGCCGGGTGTCCTGCACAGATGGGTGTTGGTGGGCCATGCCGGGTGGGCTCATGGAGTCCATACACAGAAGGGGAGGCTTCCATGGAAGTGAGGCCCAGACCACCTTGACTGCTGGCCAGGACAATGGGCAACGGAGCTGGTCTCGGCACGTGGATTCAGGTGGAGGCTCCCCTCTCGCAGTCCTGTGAAATACTCAGAAGAACCCGATCCCTCCCTCTCTCCGTTCAACGGTATTGCTCTCCTTTCACACTGTGCTGAGACTGGTGGAGAGGGTACCCTCTCCCCTGCCAGGCTAGCGGGAGTCACGGACTGTGGACAAGCAGGCAGACTGTCTGCCCAGTCACTGCCTGAGCAGGGCTGTAGCCAAGATTGACAACCCCAGGAACCCTGTGTGGGGTCCAAATGTACTGACGGCAATATCGGCTGGGACCTGGTCGGTGCACAGGACGGGCGTGTGGCCCGTCTTCTTGGGAGATCCCGGGTCTGGGCTTCTGGTCCGGGCAAGCTCAGCCTACTGTGGAACCAAAGCATTCAGCTCCGGGAGCCTCTTTAAAGTGCACTGGTTTGGTATAGCTGTGAACAAATGAGCTACTCAGGGATGGACACCCTTTCGCAAGCTGGCATTCTGCTGAGAAGGCACCGGGGCCAGGTCCTCAGGGAAGGGCAGACCCTGCCCTCAGGGAAGCGCCAGTCGGGTCTGGGAGGTGAACCGGGATCCAGGAAACAGAGCTGTATTGTAAGAACAAAGCTCCTTTCAGCAGGGCTGGCCTGGGAGCCAGGAGAGCTGGAGAAATTCCCATCTCCATAGACTGGATGCCAGGCGGAGTCTGGAGTCTGACCGACCGACCGACCGACCGACCAACTGGCCGGTTGGGGGTTGCTGCTGCCCATGCTGCTTCTGAGCGGGGTGGTTTCTGGCAAGGGCCAGAGCTTTCTTAAGCTCTTGGTTTCTCATCTAGAAATGGGGGAAGGAATCATACCTACTTGGTAGGGTGAAAAGGCTTCCTCGACTTATGCACACGCCACTTCCTACAGGGATCCAGGAAGTGGGTGCGGGTAGGAATGTTGTTGCCTTTTTGCTGGGTGCCGAGGGCTGTCTTGGGGAGCCGGGAGGAGGGAGCTGATAGCCGGCTGTGCTCCAGGTCTCCCTCTCCTTGCTTCTCAGGAGCATTCAGGCTGTACTTCTTCCAGGGCAGGTTTGTGAGGCCACGCGGATCCGAGAAGGGGGCAGACCTGGTGGACTGTGACACTTCCTCTGCCTCTCACAATATTCCTCTTTCAAGGACGGGCACCTGGAGGTGCCAGTGTTTCCGGCTAGTAACTTAGCCTTCTCTTTGCTTGAGTTTCCCGTATTAGCCACTGTGTCTCCTAGCATGTTGAGAGGATCAAACGAAAGAGGATTACATGAGCAACAACTAAAAGTGTTTACAACAGTGTCTGGCACTTGGGAATCTTATCCAGGCGTGGCTGCCATTCTGCTCTTGAAAGAAATGATGGGGAGCAAGGCAGCCCCGCTGTCCAGGGAGCTGGGAATAAGGCTCTATACAACAGAGGAGCCGGGGTGAATCCCCGGTACCCCACAGGAAGAGTATCCTAGAGTAGGGAAGCATGACTTTTTCCAGTTGCAGGTGGAGTGCCACCCCGTGTCACAAAGGGGCTCAGTCTCCGGTGGTCGAACTTTTGACTTTGTGGTTAGCGGCCCAACGCAAAGCCAAGGCATCACCGGAGCTCCTCAGGGAGAGCGGTCCCGACTCAGAGAACGATGCTGTCTCTTCTCTGCACCCTACACGGGACGCAATGGGGACGTCTCTGCACAAGCAAACGTCTCCCAAGGACATTCGCTTGTCTCGCAAGGACCTTCGCTTGGCGTCGGGGAAATTTTGAGGCACAAAACCCGCCACATTCACAAAACCCATCTGCTGATGCTTTGAGAACAGCCTCACACTAGCCTTTGGACTTGGGGTGTTCCGGGGGTCTGGAAGGAAGTCCAGGGAGCGTGGGGCTGGGGACCGGCTCGCCCTTGGACCTCGCAGCAGCTGGCTGCCCCTTCCGCCCTTGGCGGCCACCACGGGACAGAGAGGGCCACTCTTGGACGCTGTCGTTCCCGCGGGAAGTCAGTCACGTCTGTTCTCAGAGGCCCCAGCGGCGGCAGGCCGGCCCGCCCACGTTGCCTCGGTTTCCTGGTCTGTAAAATGGGTGTGGTGGCTGCGGAAGCGCGCTGTGCGCACACGCTCTGCGGGTTGTGACCGCGCCGCAGTTGGCGAGCCCTGCTATTATCAAGAGCTCGACGGCGGGTGACCCGGTTTGGGCCGCAGCATGGAGGTGGAAATCAGGGGTTAGCAGCGTATCATGCTCAGCATCAAAGATGCCGCGGCCCGCCCTCCCTCACCTATCATTTTATCTCTGGGAGAAGAAGGGCTAATTCAGTCCGGGTGCAAACAGGAAAGCCGAGGCCAGAGGGTCTGCCCCAGGCCCGGGAACCAGCCCCCTTCAGTGCAACACACACACACACACACACACACGCACACACGCACATGCACGCACGGGTGCGCACCGTCAAAGCCCCTGGCCTATGTTTGGGGACTTATTGAATGAGCTCGTGTGTAATGTGCCTTGACTTTTGAAATGTACCACCTTAAAAAAACCCATGGAATTACCATTACCTTTGATGGCAGCTTTTAATCCACAGAAAGGTGCCTGCCCTGAGACTGTGGGGTGTAGCCTGGCTCCTCCTTTACAGATGGGGAAATGGGCTCCCTGCCGATGGCCCTCGAGTTGGCGGCCGGCGTCAGGGTTCAAACACCTCGGTCCTTTTGCCTGAAAAGCGGCCTCTGTGAGGGCCCCTCGCCCTCCACACCCCGTACCCAACCTGGGGCCTGTCTAGGTCTGTTAGAGAATGGCTAGTCATGATCCAGGAGGGAGAGGGTTAACGTTTTCCTAAGCGGACAGAGCTGGTTTTGAGCTGGGCGCCTCCAGTGACCCCATCATTGACCCCCATCCCCTGGGTCAGGCTGTGGGGGGAAGGGGAGGCTAGCTGGAGTTCAGCAGGCTGCTGGGAGTGGAGGGAGGGCCTGGGAATAGGCCTCTGGGAGGGAGGCTCATCTTTCTTCCTACTGGACACAGAGGGTCGGTGTCTTAGTTTGCTTGTTTGTTTCATAGGAAACCCCTAAGAGTCCCTCGCGGTAGGCTGCTCGAACAGCACAACCTGCCATTCTAACCGGCCTCGCAGTACCGCTGGCCCTTCGAGCACAGAAACCCTACTGACCCTAAGTGGCCCTTTAGGACAGAGCAGCAGGACCCCACCGGTTTCCCAGGGGGTGATCTTCACGGAAGCAGGCTGCCCCATTTTTTATCTCGCGGCTGCCGGTGGGACCGAACCGCTGACGTTGTGGTTAGCAGCTGGGCACTTGGAACCATGACAACACCAGGACTTCTTCTTACCGGTGATGGTGCCAGAACCAACAGCCAAACGCACTGCCATCGAGTTGATGCCAGCTCGCCGACAGCCTGCAGGGCAGGGCAGGGTTTCCCCTGAGAGAGTCCGAGGCTGTATGGGAGTAGAAAAGTCTCAACTTGCTCCTGAGGAGTGGCTGGTGGTTTCGAACTGCTGTCCTTGAAATGACAGCCCACTGAGTAAACTCTACACCCCCCGGTTCCTTAGTGAAGGTGGCCGCACTGGGAAACTGAATCTCAGGGCTGAGGGCGACATGGCTGCCAGCCTGTCCTTCCCAGAGGAGCAGTGGCCCGCATACTGAGAGTGCATTCAGCACTACTCTGGCTGTTCCTTGCAAACCAGAGGGGCTCCTTTGTCCCTCCTCCGGTCTCCAAGTGGCTCCCAGTTACTCCCTGTTTCCGGGCAGACCTCCCATGACTGATGTCTCCCAGGCCTCCTGATGTAGGGTCTCCTCGTGAACTCAGGAGAGAGGTCTGGGGCCGTTGAATGTCCCTTGTCCCTGCAGTACAGCAGGCAGGCCAGGACACACCTGTCCTAGGAATCAGCTGTTCACCCGGTGCCCCTCTGGAAACTGCCACCCTTGGCAGGGAATCTGAGGGACGGATTTCCGGGAAAGTCGAGGAGATGGTTTTGAGGAAAGGCTAAATCTCTTCCTCTGCTCCTCACTTCCTGTTCCCCAGATCCCTTGAACTCCCCATGAAGGAATCCTAAATACACCTTGTCGCTGGACTGCAGGTGGAAGCCTTTAATTCTCCCCACAGGGGAGGAGGCCTTCTAGCCGGTGGGGCAGGTCTGCCACTGTCTGGTCCTGGGCTTTTCTAGACACTTCAATTAGTGACATTAATTATGGCTGTGTGAGCTCAGGGTTCTCCCAAGGCCGCAGGTCTGCAGCTCTGCGCGCTCCCTGACGCTCCCCGGGCCTGACGGCAGCCTCTCGCTGGCTGTAGGCGAGGCTGTGTTTATGGGCTCACCTCTACCCGGCGGCGAGATTAAAGGTACCGTGCACGAGTAACTTACGAGCCAGCCGTCTCATGCTCCCTGTCTGATTCGGGGGAAATCAGGGCAGAGGCAGGCTCTCCTTGCAGCAGCAGCAATCAGGCCTTGGGTCAGGTTTTCTGACCTCCAGTCACGGCACCCATTCTCCTGCCTGCGCCCACTTTGTTTTCTGACCCCAGCCCATCCAGAGGCGGCCTGGTGCAATCACCCACTCTCAGGGCCCCCCGTTTCCCCACCTGGCCCATCAGAGATGCTGAGGCAGGTGGTTGAAGTCGGGGATGAGGGAGCGGTTTCAGAAACAGAAGGTTTACAAAACCCAAACAACCAAACTCACTCTCATCGAGTCGACGCCGTCTCAGGGCACCCCTGCGGGACAGGGTCGCACCAGCCTGGAATAGACTAGAAAGGGCCTCCTTTGTCCCACAGAGCTGCTGGTGGTCTCAAACTGCCGACCTTGCAGTTCGCAGCCCAGCTTCTGACCACCAAGCTGAGCTTCGTCAACAATTCACGGGGTAAAGCGGAGAAAATTAGAGTCTCCGGAGTGGAAGAGACACCGCCATGTGGTTGTTCTGGGCCTGCAAGTCCATGCCAACCCTTAGGAACCCCGGTGTCGGACCGTCGGGTTTTCTAGCTTGTGATCTTCGTGATGAGGTCTCTCCTCTGGGGGAGGGGTGCCCACGGCTAACCTTTCCATAAGCTCCATTGCCGTATGCAACCACTGCAGATAGCTTTCTGAAGGCCTCTTAGCAACTTCCTACTTCCGTTTGGACTACCAGGCAAGCCACCCCCCAGCCCCCCGATACACTCTGAAATGGGTAGATGGTAAGAGACAAACTATGGCGTGCGTGCCGCATGAAACGAGCAAGGCAGCTGCACGTCTCTGTTGGGCGGAGGTCAGCCAGGCGGTCAGCAGGGGCCACCTCTGGATCGCTGGGGCCTGGGTGGCTCCAAAACAAACAAACACAAACACCCCACGGTTTTTTCCTCTTTACTTTCTGGTCTAAATGTTGCAGCTTTTCGACAAGGAGGGTGCCTTCCTCTTCCATGCAAGAAAGAAAGGAATAGCTGATAAGAAACTACGAATGGCCGCAACCATTCATTCATGGGTACAAGGGTGTGGGGGTGTGGGGAACTGGCCAGGGGACGAAGACGTCAGAACTGGAAGGGTGTCCAGGGTCTAGGCAGTCTGGCCTCCTCTACAACTCGGCTCAGCTCACGGAAAGATACTGTGGCTTGGTGACTGTGTCTCTGCAAGTGACCTGCTCTCAGCTGGCAGCGTGGCATGGCTGCCTGAAGCAGTGAGTTAGGGTTGGGGCTTGGGGGTGGGGGTGGCGAGTGATGAACACGGCTGTCTGCTCTCGCAATGAGTGGCTGCCTCGGCCGTCCTTTGGAGCACTCACTGTCAGACACATCACTATAACTGGATGGCAGGGCTCACTTTTTTATTTTCCCCCTGGGGTCCAGATATCCCCGTCCTCCCGAGGGTCCTCGTACCTCAGCCCACCCTTTGCCGCATCAGGGTGACCTTTAGCTGAGGTGGGCCTGCCTCAGTTGCCAGAGGTGCCGGGGGTGAAGGAGGGGCCCGGGGCTCGCTGGGTGAGCGTTCCAGATAAAATCATGAACTGCGATGGTACGTCCTCCTCCTCTCGCTCCCCTGCCCTTTTGAGAAGGAGCCAATGCAGCAAGGACTCGGCCATAAAGGGGCCAGGAAAGTAGCTGAAGGACGGCCGGGGCAGGCATGCATGTGTGCGTGCGTGTGTGCAGGCTGGGCTGCTGATGGGGCAGATAATGGGAGAGGAAACGAGGCCTTTGCCGACAGAGACAGAGACAGAGACAGAGAGAGAGAGAGGAGAGAGAGAACGGAACACTTTGTTCCCTGGAGGAATGAACGGTGCTTGAGCAAGAGTTGCAAAATTGGGGTTTCTGATGAGCGGGCCTGCTTGACTTAGGGATGATTCAGGGAGCAGACTGACACAGACTTGAGTAGAGCCCCACCTAGAGCCTTTGGGGGAGCAGGTGAAGGGAAGAAAAGGGCAGAGAAGCAGCAGATCTGAGCCAGGTGCCCCCAGGTGTGCAAGGCATAGATGCGGCCCAGGGGTCTCAGCCACCTGCTGCTGCCCCCGCTTCTCTTTCTCCGGTTGACAAGTTCCACACTCTTAGGCCTCTGGAAGTCCTCCTAACCCTTTGCTCAAGGCCTGTCTTCTGTGGAACTGTGGGGAGACAGCCCCCAGGGCAGAAAGGGTGCGGCCCAAGTGCCCTTGTCTACGACGACACGCCAACCATGTGGTTCAAGGTTGTGTCGTACTTGGTCTGCACTGCTTTGGGGGCTGGTCTGGACTGATGCTGCTTTGTTTCTTGTATCCCTAGCCCATCTTGATTTCTGACCCGGCACCCCTGCCCTGGGAAAGGAGGGAGGGAATCAGATTTCTGTTGTCAAGTCTCCAGACCTCCCAAATTCGGTGTGTGGAAGCATCTACCTTGAGACTGGACTGTGACAGTGGCTGCGTGGTCTGCTTTTGAGAATGTGCTAATTCAGGGTCTCGGGCATGTGCCCTGGCTTAGGGCTGAGTGCTCTGGTGGAGAGGAACATTGGTTCATGCATGCATTTCCCCCAGTACTACTGACTGCCAGCCCCCGCTCTGTACATGCACCCCTTTTATCAACAGCCCCAAGAAGTGAGCCCTGTTGTACACTCTGGCGGGGACAGGGCTTCACCCTCAAGCATTGGACTTCCAATTAGAGCTATGCCATGGAGTAACCCAACCCTACCCGCCACAACTAGACCCTGAGGACCCAACCAGTCACTCAGCACTGCAGCCCTGCCAGGCACCTGGCACTACGTGCCCCCCTCCAGCCTCAAAAACACAATGTAGCATGTGGAGTCCCAGTTCCAGGGTTTAGGTCAAGGTAGAAGGAAGCAAAGAAAGCTAAATCAGTTAGCTCCCTTCATGCTCCAGGAGCCCGGGTGGCGCCGTGGGCTACACACTGAACTGTAACCACAAGGTCAGCAGTTCGGATCCACCTGCTGCCCCTCAGATGAGGTTGTCTACTCTCTTCAAGCTTTAAAGTCTCACAAGTCCAGGGTTGCTGTGAGTTGGAATGGGCTTGGGAGGGAGTTGAGTCTACGACGCAGCTGGTAAAGAGAAGAAGCCCTGGGGTTTGAATCAACTCTGTGCCCGGAGCCTCTAACCCCACCACCTCCCAGGAGAGCTTCGTCCCCGTCCACCTGCCCTAGACTTGTCCCCATGTCCTGCCCAGCCCGCCCGGCACGGCATCAGGTGGAGAGGAGGCTGCTTTCATGCTGCCTCCTTTTGTCTCCCTCCCTTCTGGAGGGCGTGGGGACTTCAGGGTGGACAGCGCCCCGCTTCGCCCTCTTGGGGCTCAGAGGAAACAGGGGAGCTCCTGAGTTCTGCAGAGCTGCTGTGTCCTTGGCTAGGAGGGCACGGGGGCTTGACCAGGTAAGCAGAGGCCTCACTGGTCTGCAGGGGGCTCATGTCTGACTGTCAGTAGGAGGCTCTGGGGCTGTTGGGGACACCCACCTGACACTTGGACAATAACATGTTGGGGGGGAGGTGAGACAGCACTACAGAGAGAGAGACCTGCGGGGAGCGGACGGAGGAGGCCCAGAGCTGTTGTCCTGCACCCGGGTTGTCTCTGCCTGTACAAGCTTCCCAGGACGGAAGTGGGAGGGTCCAGGGAGCAAACATTTGGGGCTCTTTGTAAACATGGTCACAAGCGGCCCTCTCTCTCTCACTAACCCTCTGAGGGACGTGGTAGTGCTGGTGCTGTTTCATAAACTGGGAACCCGTAACTTCCCCACAGCTAACATGTATGTGAACTCGAGCCATGTCTGTCTGTCTGACAGCAAAGCCCACTTTCTCCCAACACTGCCATTCCTTGAATCTCCTCTCTGCCTTCGTGTGCGCGCGTGTGTGTGCACATGCTCATGCATGCACGTGCTCCCAGGTACTCCTGGGACAGGCAGAGAGCCCTTTATGTTTTCGGTTTTTCCTGCCCCACCTCCTTTCTCTGAATGCAGATTCTGTACCCAATTCTTTGATTATATATTACGCCGTGCAAACGGGTGAGAACTTGTACTCTGTTCAAATAGAAAAACAAAGATATTCATTGCAACGTCAGTACAACTCGAACCAGGGAAATCAAACGCTCCTTAACGGGGTGGACACAGCGGCCTTATTTATGAGATGAAGTCCGGAACTCTTGAGACACGGTGTTCTGATTGGAAGTTGCAAGACCAGGGAAGTCGGAGGTGGGACCACTTAGAGGGGTAGGGACTAGTTGGAAGTATATAAACAAGGGCTTTGCTTTGGGCTGGTTTAAAGACATTTCTAAGGAGGCTCGACAGGGTTGGTCATAAGGTAATTATCTTAAAACATTTCCTGAGAGCTGCTGAGGGGATTTCTGATAAAAGTCTTGTGTCAAAAACGCTTTCTTGGAAACGTTCTTTTCAGAGCTGTAATTGCGCCACCGAGAAGTCCTGGCGGCAGGGTGGGCTACTCTTTGGACGGCTCACCACGAGGTCAGCAGTTCAAAACGACCAGCTGCTCCTCCGGAGAAAAGTGAAGCTTTCTACCCACCAAGAGGCATAGTCTCAGAAACCCCCAGAGGCAGCATAGCGCTCTGAATCGGAACTGGTGGCAGGCAGTGTGTGAATTTAGCCACAGAGGAAAACATTATCTTCGTCACAGCCCCGTCGTTTAAGGGGCTGGTTGCCACTTGCGAGGGAAATAGGCACACGTTAAGAGGGAGTCAGAACGCCGACGTGGGCCTGCTCTGTTTCAGAACTCTCACAGGGCCCCATTCACAAAGTAACTGTTGGCATCCTCGTGGTGACCGTGTGAGACTCCTCTCCACCTCCCCTCGCTGGAACTCAAGTCACCAGAGCCGTGAAAGCAGGAGTACCTCTGTGCCTAGTGTAGCCTAAGATGAAGGGAGAGTGGCCAGGGCATCATCTGGTAGGAGACAGGACGTGGCCGGGGGTGCCAGTGAAATCTGGGTAGTTCAGGTGCCACCCCGATTAGGTCTTGGATAGAGTATGCCGCCTCCCCGGATCTCATTGCCCTCGGCCCCTCCCCGGGGTTCTCTGGAGGTGGAAAGGGGGAGATGAATTGAGAGACCCTCACACATCACACGTAGTCAGGGAACCAAAAGGATGCTGCTGCCCACCCGCTCAGAGAGGTGCCTTAGGAGAAAGGTCGGCGGTCTGCTCCAAAGGTCACCGGCTGAAAACCCAGTGGAATGGCAGAACGGCAGCCTTGCTACAGGTTGGAATCGTCTCGACGGCTTATCTCCCAGGCAAACCCTAAAGGGAGCCTCTGACTAGTCCAGGGCCGGACACTGCCCCTGCAGAAGACTGGCCCCCACAGTCCCTGCTGCCCCGGGTGCAGGACGCCACAGTCTGGACCGGGCTGCAGGGAAGCCAGTGAGCTGCTTGTTTGGTCAGCCCAGGGCCCCGGAGCTGACTTGGGGCTCCTTCAAGAGGACCACTGGGAGCCATGAAGCCTGCAGACACTGCGCTGGCAGGGCCACCCCATCCTGGGGCCTTCAAGAGCCCTTGCAGGTGGACCCTTAAGTTGGGAGAAGATCCAGGTGCCTGGGAAGTCTGTGAACCCATATCCTGGGAGCAGAGGAAGCAGGAAGCAGAGGAAGAGGGAACACTGCAGCCCCTTCAACCCTCGGTGCCCTTAAGCTGAGGTTAAGCCAGCTCCTGCAGCTTTTTCTGGAGCTGGGCTCTGTGACCAAGAGACTGGGAGGGGTGCCTTCTCAGCAGGTGCTGCTGAGCCTCTCTCTGGCTGGAGGTGACTGTTGCACCCACTGAACATATCCTGGGCCAGCCCGGAAACAGCCTTGGGACTCGGTGTCACTGTGGCCTTCCTGAGCGGGGCTAGACCCCCCTGCACCGTCTCAGGGCCCACTGAAGCTGGACAGGGCAAGTGGCCTGGCAGGGAAGCGTTGTCCAAGCCTCCCATCTTGAGAAAACAGTGGAGATAGAATCGGGTGGAGCCAGGAAGGGTAGCAGGGTGCGGCCTGGGAGAAGAATGGCAGGATGTGGCACCGGGGCATGGTCTGGGCACCCACGCCTCGGGCTATTGTTTGGGACTGCCTGTGGCTCTTGACTCTCTGGGGCTTTAAGAGGAAGTGACAATTCTCCTGGGACTCAGGCCCTGCCCCACCCCTGCCATGTGGTTCTCCTTCCTTGGCACTGTCCACCAGGGACTATCTTGGGAGGAGACGGCAGTTGTATGCCCGGTGGGGGGGGGGGG
>PVJH01013405.1:31176-60827 GCA_004026705.1 Nesogale talazaci | reverse complement strand
GCTATGTTAGGCCACAGGGAGAAGCAGTTGTGTAGTAGTAGAATTATTACCCTTCATGTAGAAAGCCTCAGCTTGGTCTCTAATCCAAGCAGCTCATGTGAGGCTGCCAGTTGTGGAGGTGCATGTTCCTAGCACGTTGAATAGGTTTCAGTGAAGCTTCCACTCAAAGACAGGCTAGAAAGATTGGCAATGTACTTGCGTATTTCACTCAGCTGTGCATGGGATTCCCATGACAGCAGCTAGAAAGATGAGAGTATATTGTTTGAGAGAACTGGTAGGACCTAGAAAGGACATTTCTTGAATATCCTTAGGAAAAATGTCTGCTTTTCCATTGAAGCAAAGTCTCAATGGATTAGCCAGCAGGTGGTTAAAAACATGGAATTTAATGGACTCTCATTTGGATGCTAATCTGAGGGCTTTTGTTGTTTTGTGCTGTCAAGTTAACTCTAACTTGGTGACTCCATGGGGTTTACAGGATTTTCTTGGTTGGAAGTGTCACAAAAGTAGATCACCAGACTTTTTCTCTTGCTTTGCCGTTTGGTGAGTTTAAACCATTGACCTTTTGCTTTTCAGAATGCAAAACCTTTGCACTATTCATGGATCTTTTGAAATATAGTGGGGGTAAAATGTGGATGTATCTTCTAGTCCAAAGGTGTGCTACCCCAGAACATTTTAGTATACTGGTACTATTTGATTCAGAATATTTTTTTCTTGTTTTCCTGTGTCTTATAGTCAGGTGCATCTTATGGTCCGAAAGATGTGGTATAAGAGAAGAGGGATATTAATGTAGGCACCCTGAGCTAGTCACTCATTGGTGAGCATTTCTAAGGACCAACCAAGCCAATTTCACTGCTATCAAGTTGATGCTAACCCAGAGAAACCTTGTAGGAGGGTGCAGTAGAACTGTCGCTGTGAGTCTCCAAGACCGCAACTGTTCCTTGGAGCAGTCTTTGGCCCTCGGAGGGGCGTAACCACTACACAACCAGGCTCCTTTTACTCAGAACAGAATGGGAAATACTCACCATCTGACTTTATGTTCCTATGAACATAGCCTCGGATACCCACAGCAGCAATTATACTCCGCCCTACGGTTTTCCTATAGCAATCCTATAGGGATTCCTCTCAACAGACTCCACCTGAGGGCAGTAAGTTTTTTTCCCTCTGGATGACAAAAAAGAGAGAAAAGGAGTCCACACTTCTTTATTTTTAGAGGATAGTCAGGCAATGTCATTTAGATGGAACCAATGGAGCCATTCAAAGAGAGGATCCCAAAACGATGTTGTGAGTTGCCACCAAGTTGGTTCCCCCCAATCGTGATCCTATCCACGACAGAAACTCTTTCTTATAATCTAGTTTCCCAAAGAACTGGTGAGGGGCGAAGTTTTCAGGCTTGGAATCGTAAACATCTCTTAGGATACAGCGTCAGTACCAGATGGATTGAAACTCTAGGAAAACTGGGTATCTGAAGGGTAGGCACGGAAGGGACAGCAAGATAAGAATAAACTACAGAGAAAGTACAATGTTTGGGGGCCAATAGGGATTTCCATGGAACCAATAACTGACAATGAAATGAAGAAGCAAAACTTTCAGACATAATGACAATGCCAACAGGCTCTTGTTTCCAGTAGGACCATGAATCAGGAGGTAGGTTCCACATTGAGTCCCAGGCATCTATATCCATGTTCTATCTAAGAAAGAAGTCCAGCAAGGAGGTATGAACCAGGCAGCCATTGTTCCCTTCCCTTTTTGCTGCATCTAGGGGCCATGAAAATTTTGTGAGTGTTCTCAAAACTGGAATTAATTAGCATTTTAGCCTTGTCGATCACATGTAGTGGTAATTATAGGGAAAGGGAAAAATATGGAATTTGCTTGAGTCAGAGGCAAAGGGGTGGGGGAGGATATCTGTCTTACTCTTTGGGGATAGTCAGGGGAGGGAAATAGCGATAGAAGTGGTGGGAAATAATGGGCAAGTATGAGCATGTGGAAGGGAGTAGAGAAGATTTTGATCCCAAAAGAACATATGGGAGACATTTTTGGTTATCATGACTTTATGAGGACATCCTGTTGACATTTAGTAGTTAGAATCCAGATATGCTGCTAAATACCCTATAGTACACACACACACATACACACACACCAAGGTATTATTCTGGTAAAAGTGATAGTAGTATGTTAAATGAATAGGCATTCAGTTGAAAACAAGAGGAAGAATGACTCTTAAAACTGTTCTAGTGTAAATGTGGCCTGCATACAATTGATGTATGTATGGATTGTGATGGGAGTTGTATGAGTCCCGGAGAAAATGATTCTTAAAAAAGGGGGGGAGGGAGGGGAAAGAGGAGCTTATACTAAGGGCTTAAGTGAAAAATATTTGGAAATGAATATGGCAATATGTGTACAAATATGTTAGATACAAATGATGTATTGAATGTTATAAGAGCTGTAAGAGCCCGCAATAGAATCATTGACAAAAAAAACCCAAAAAACAAAACCAGTCTGGTGCCAAAGAGAAATTAAACTGAAATTCTATAAGTGGAAGAAAAGTTTCAAAAACCAAATACTCATTAAAAAACCTCCCTGCACCAGTTGATTCTGACTCATAGTGACTCTATAGGATGGAGTAGAACTGTGCCTCTGGGCTTCCAAGGTAACCCAACACATCATGCACTACACCACCAGTTCCTAGCAGGGGACGGGATTAAGGTAAAATAGAGTGGAATAAGAATACTTAGACTGTGGCCCACTGACTTGATGGTTCAAATCCAGCAGCAGCTCTCCAGGAGCAAGGCTGGGCCTCCCACTTCCACCAGAGGGCAGTGATGCCCCCCTCCAAAAACAAAAACAAAAACAAAAACAAAAAAAGAATACTAAGAAAAAAACTCCTATATTCTTTAATGAATGTGGAGGAAAAGGGAATGCAACATCTGTAACTTCAGAGAGGGAGTTACTTTTCATTTGTTCTTTCTTTGGAGAAATCTATGGTCAGAACACTTCATGTCTACTTATGCTTCCTTTCATCTTTCCAAAGAGAAGGCTAGGGTAAGAGCGGCTTTCTTTTATAAGCCTGCCATCTAGGTCTCCCTCTACCTTGAGGAAAAGCACTTAATGTTGGCTCCTCCTTCAGTTATTATTTGGTTCTTAAGCACACAGCCATCATTTTCTTCTTACAGACTGCCATTCCTTTAATTTGATCAAGTCCACACACTCCAGAAAGAGACCTGGTGGTGGTTATGTGCATCTTACGGTCTGAAGATGTGGTTCCTCAGAACATTTTAGTATACTGGTACTATTTGGTTCAGAATGTTTTTCTCTTGTTTTCCTGCCCTAAAAACGGAGTGTATCTTATAGTCAGGTGTGTTTTATGGTCCAAAAAATATGGTAAATCTTATTCTGAATATCTTCCAGGTAGTATTGATATTTAAGCAAATTGAGTCAGAGTGGGACATATGGAAATTTCTGGTTCCAGGGTGGATGCGAGTGGACAAAAATATGGTGGGCTTTTATGAACCTTTTAAATCACATGATATGGGAAGCTGCTTTACTGACACTTGCCCCTGGAAATACTTAATGTCTTCTCTGTTTAAACTTCCCAGCCTCATAGGGTAATTACCATCCTAAGAGCAGGAACAGTGGTGTCTTGAGAGCTTGTCAATAAGGGCAAGAGAGAAAACAATACAGGGTGTAGGAAATTAAACTCAATTCCAGGGTTTCCTGGTTTTAGTTATCATGCAAATTATTTGTTAAGTCTAGCATGCTTTCCTTTAAAAACAGTCTTAACCATTTTCATGAAAATAATTTTTGTGAAGCAAGTGTTATTTCAAACCTACCATCTAAAATTTATCTGGCAAATTCTAAATGGTTGCAGAGAATGTTTAAGAAATAATCACACTTGCGTTGGGTAAAAGCAAGACATTTTCTTTTAGGGTTGTTTGCATCAAAAGCACATAAACAGAAAACAATTTCTATTCTGTCACTGGTCAACAGTTATATGAAAACTGCTGTATGAAGCTGATTCCAAGTGAATTAAAAAACCCGATATTTCTTTTACTTACTTTTCTCAGTGTTAAAAGTCAGGCTGAGTAACTTGGACTGAAATAGCCCTCTTGAACCCCAATCAGTTACACTTCTCTTTGTTCTATTGTACTTTATTATCTAATGCCATCCAGATTCATTTCTTGTGAAAAAAATATTAAACTTAAAATTTTTTTTTCTAGCAGTAATAAATTACTGAGGGCAGTGGAAATAAATGGTGGTATTATATTGTGCTGTAATGCCTAGAAGGGAGGTGTTTGCCGTAATCTTTGACTTATGCACAAAAGAAAATATCAGAAATTCAGAGACAGAATGTTTAGACAATAGGCTGTTAACTGGGAAGGCAGTGATTCACATCTTCCCCCTGACCCCTTGAAGCTATCAATCCCTATGGAGAGCTAAAGTCTAATGATGAATACAAGAATGAAGAACATATTCTAAAACGGATTGTGGTGATGATTGTACAACTCTTCTTGATGTGATTAAACTATTGAATTGCATGGCATGTGAATTATATGCTACTAAGACTATTGGGGGGAAAAGAGAAAAAAAGAAGCAATATGAAAATATCTTTTAAAAAAAGACATAAAGTCTCAAAAACCATGTTAGGGTTAAATTGAGTGTGATCAGTTGGAATTAACTTGTTAGTTGTGGGTTGGGCTTCTGGGCAACATTTTAGCTATCTGAAACACTATTTTTGAAAGAAAAATCCATCTTAAACTTCCAGTCTCTGACAGCTTTGGGTGTTCCTTAGAGTTGGCAGAAAAAAATTCATTGAAAATGATTAAGGCATTTATAGCAATTCAATTTATTTGGAGTTTTTACTTTATAGACCTTCAGACTGGATCCTGTTGTCTCTGTGGGTTGGTATTTGGCAGAAAAATAAAAACTACATTTCTTCCAATGGTATAACAAAATTAGAGGGTTTTTTGTTTTGTTTTGTTTGTTTTCTAGTTCTTTGGCATGCTGCTGTTGGACATAACATTTTATCCATCTTGAAAAGTGCTATTTATAAGGCAGGTGAAATTCTATTACTGCCAATTTATAGAAACATGAATTTCATAATGGTAAAAGCAAAACCTAATTCAGCCAGCAGGTAGTCCTATTTCCTGACAGTTTCATCTTACATAAAATGTCACAAAAGTATAATTTTGCTATTTTGCTTAGAAATTATGTAGTGTATCAGGGGAAGGTCCACAGAGAGTACAACCCCAAGATTTGAAACACATTATTAGTGCCTAAAAACAGACACAAAGGAAATCCCATATTACATTCTAAATCACCAGAACTTGCTTATTCCTGTACTTTAAGTAATATAATAATTACAAGTATTTAGTTTTATAGTAGATATATACATTATAAACATATGAAAACAATTCTTTTTATTAACGAGGAAATTCAAATTCCAGTCCCAGTGGTTTGCTTCATCTGGTCTCTACAAATACATCTGTTAGTGATTATCTACCAAGTGCTGACAGATTTTCCCATTTCCCACAGTCCATTCTTCTTACAACACACCAAATAATCTCTTAAAAATGTAGATGAGGTCATATCAAGCTTCTAAATCCTTCAATAGATTTTACCTCATTCTATTTAGAACATGACCCATGTTCTATACCATGACTTAAATATAATGTTCTATAGCATTGATCCTAAATTCTGGCTTCAGGCCCACTTTGTAATTTTAAATATTGGGGATTTTATTTATCTTGCTTACATCTATTGATATTCATTAGATTAGACATTTAAACAGAAAAAATTCTAAAATGTTTTTAATTTGTTTGAAGATAGTACACATAATATAATTGTAGTTAAAAGTAAATACATACTTTTACAAAAAAATGAAATTATTGAAAAGTATGGCATGTTTTGTAGTTTTGCAAATTTTTTAATGTTTGGCTTAGAGACTGGATTTCTTATGACTATTTTTTTCATTTTACTATTTGCCACATGACATGTAGCCCCTGGAAAACTTACTCTGTTCATGAGAAAATGAGAGTAAAAGGGCAAATAATATCTTAGTATTATTATTATGAATTATACTTTGACCTCAGGAATCCTCTAAAAGTATTACAGGGATTTCTCAAGGGTACTTTGGACCACACTTTGAGAATCAGTACTATACATAATCTGGGACTTTGTTTATCTTTTCAACTTCATCTTCTGTCAACTTTTGCTATGCTCATTTATGCAACCACTCTCGATCCTTAATCCCTTCAAGCTATGTTTTTCCCCCTAGAATTTCTGCTCTCACTTTGAGTTGGGCTCACATGCTCAGGTCTTCACGGAGAGAGAAAATGTATTCCTTTACTACCAACACCCGAGGTAAAGGTTCATTGTGGTGCGGTGGCATTGAGTCAGTTTCTACTCACAACTGCCATGTATACAACAGAATAAAACACTGCCCGATCCTAGGTTATCTTCGCGTTTGTTGCTATGTTTGAGATAATTGTTGCAGTCATTGTGCTAATCTATTTTAGGGGATGCTTCCTCTTTCTCACTGACCCTCTTGCCAACCATGATCTGTATCTCTAGGGAATGATCCCTTATATAAACCTGTCCAAAGTACGCAAGACAAAGTTTTGCCATCTGCGTAATGAAGAAGCATTCTGGGTTTCCTTCTCTTAAGACAAATTTATCCTGGCAGCTACTTGTATCTTCAGTATTCCTTGTCAACATCTTGATTCAAAGGTATAAATTTTACATTACCCTGTTTTGTTTCTCCATAGCACTTTAAACTATGAAACTTATATATTCCATGTGTGCATATGTACCATATCCATCTCTACTAATTAAGTTGTGTAGACTCCACTTACACACAATCTTGTTTGTCTCATGAACTACTATATCTTAGTTTTGTATTCTCATAAGTGGAGACTTTAACAAAATTTATTGTTTATGGATTTAAACGAGTTCCTTATGATGATGGGATAGGAAGACAATCCTTCGAAGCTGTGCCAAGTATCCTGACTGAGGTGGATGATGTGACTGAAGAACCCACAGTTCTGACATCTGATATTCTTAAACATAATAAGAGAAAATAAATCTTGCCTTTTCAAACTTTTATAAGGATTACTTGGGAAAACACAGAAACAACAAATGTCTACCATATGTACAGGGTGTTCAATAGCTGTAGCTCACTATTTCAATCGAGCTTTGTTATTTGAGTCTAGAACAAATTCAGATTGAGTCAAGAAGGAGACCAACTGACCACATAGCAAATTATACCTTGATTAATTCACCATCATCAAGTTTACAATAATCTCTGTCTGTTACTAAAATTGTTCAAGTCCCTTGCCTATAGTTAGAGGGTCTATGCCAGAGGTTTATACTGACCAGCTACTCTTCAGATAGATTTGGGCTCCCACTGTCCTCCATAGCCGTCTAAAAACTGCAAGCCCTGATGTTTTCAGTTACCTCATAAGTATGTGAAAGCTGGGCAGCAAATAAGGAGAATTGAGGCCATTGAATTATGATGGTGGCAAAGAACATTAAATATACCATTGTTTCCTAGAAGAACAAACAAATCTGTCTTGAAAGAACTGTCATCAGAATGCTCCTTAGAAGCTGGGGTGGTGAGACTTTGTCTTAATGTACTTTGGAAGCATCTGGAGAAGGACATCTTTCTAGGTAAAGCAGAGGCCAGCAAAAAGGGGAAGAGGTCTGTTAACGGTGGCGGCAGGTGTGGGCTCCAACACAGTAAAGATTGTTAGGATGACCAGGCAGTGTTTCATTCTGCTGCATCAAAGCTCACTCCGAGTTGACAGAGTTTGGAATGGCTCTCAGGGACTGCTTAGAACAGAGTCATGTACTTATCACAACTTAGGAGCCCTGGTCACATGATGGTGACACTCTGAGCTCCAACCAACAGTTTGGCAGTTCAAAACCACAAGGAGGTTTGCTCTCATAAAGAGGTCTTGGAAACACAGGAGCAGCAGCTCTCTCCTGTCCTAGAGAATTGCAATGGATTGGCGTTAACTGGATGGAAAGTGAGTGTGTCACCACAACTTAGACTTCAGAGATGTTCAGGCATCTGCAATATTGTTTGTACTCAGTGAGCTTGCCACTTCCAGGGACACCGTTTTCTCAAATACTATGGAAAACTGAACTATCCTTCATATTGCTTTTTAAAAATTAAAGTAATTTAATGGTACATTATGGAAATTTTGAATGTATAAAAAGTGACACACAGGCAATCCCCGGTGATGAACATTTAGATTATACTTTTTACTTGCTCTTTCATTGCCTACATTTGTCTTTACTTTGAAATGACTGAACCATCCAAACTTGAAATTCTTCCTCATAATCACCTTTGCTTGCTAGTATATGCAGTTTTTACATGGTTGACTAGTCTTTGGGTCTCTCCTTACATTAAAATAAAGCTAAATGATAATTGTATGCATTTTTCCCTACTTACAAATTCTTTTTTAAAAATCATTAAAAATAATTTTATTAAAAATAATTTTATTGGGGGCTCATGCAACTCTTAGCGTGATCCATCCGTTCATCTTTGGGTCAAGCACATTTGTATATTTGTTGCCATCATCTTCAAAACATTTACTTTCTACTTGAGACTTTGATATCAGCTCCTCTTTTCCCCCTCCTTCCCTGCCCCCCTCTCACGAACCCTTGATAACTTATAAATTATTATTATTTTGACAAATTCTTAAAGATATAATTAGGAACACATTTTGTTGGTATCACCTGTTGTTATATGTCTATTTACTTACCATATGTCCTGATAAAAAGATATTCATTTTGTCATAGTTATTTATGGAATTTCTTTTTTAAGTTAAACTGTATGTTTTAATTCTTCAGCTACTTAAAGATCTCATACATTGTTAATTATTACATAGTTTATTTGGCACAAGAATTGGAAAGAGAAATTTAAGCAATATTATAAAACTCTGAGTAGCTAGAAAAGCCATTTACTTTATATATGTGATTGATGGATCTTTACACAGAAAAGAAAAAGCATTTACAGGAACCCCACAAATAAAAATATCTACACCACAAGTGAAACGACACTTTAGAAACAGGCAGGTATATTTCTCAGTCCACATGGGTCAGTGGCAGAGTCTTGGACATTTAAAGGAAAGCATTAGAGTAATGAAACCATTTTATTTTAGAAATAAGGCACCTAACATCATACTTGCCAAACCAAGTAAGAGGAATAGATTTATGAATTCCATTATTGATGCTGAAAAATGAATGGAAACTGGATTAGTCATTTTCTATTCCAACATTCATAGTTCTTTTAATATAAAAAAAGAAGTTAAATTCAGTGAATCCAAAGTCTTTAGAAAGTTGTACTTTAGAAGATTTCGCTGAATCACTCAGACCTGTATATACTTGCCAGGAAACCATGATCCAGCCTACACTGTTTGCTTAGGCAATGTTGAATCGAGACTGTTTTAATTGGGAGAGAAATAAGAATTGGTTAAGTCAACAGGGTTTTCTAGAATCTCTTGGGTCTCCATTAAATTCTCATCTCAGTTTAAAGGGCATAAAGGGGGACTAGGGTAGTTTCAGCTCTTAGAATCCTGAACTGGAATGCTGTTGTGGTTAGCATGTGGTTATGCTGCTGAGTCAGTTCCAACTCACAGTGACCCTACGTTCACCAGAACAAAACATTGCCCAATCCTGGCCCTTCCTCACCATTGTGAGGGTTGAGTCCACTGTTGCAGTCACTGGTCCATCTGCCTCTTTGAGAAGCTGTGTTCTCCATAGAATCGCCGTGAGTCAGAATCAATTCGACAGTACCTCGCAACCTAATCGCTTTTCTGCCTTGGTTTCATTGTCTGCAAAATACATAGTCTTTACTCTCACATGAGCAAGAAGGCAGGAATGGTTCGTACCCTTTTATAAACTATATAGAAACCGAAGCTTCTGGACCATACTTAGTAGTTAATAAATGTTAGCTATTTTTATTAGTTTTCCCCTGGTTTTACTTCCTGATTGTCCAGTTTTCACATGCATCTGAGGTGATTGAAAATACCATCATGACACAGGTCAGGTCTTCTTCTAAGTGACATTTTTGCTTTCTTACACTTTAACGGAGACCTGCCTTTGTCTTCCGTGAGCATAGTTTGTGAACCTGGCACCCTTGACAGCTTCAATCTTCTTCATTTAGCATGGTGTGGCCTATTGGTCCAGATGTGTGCACTTTTGTTTTCTTTACAGTGATTTGTAATCCATACTGCAGTCCTTGCTCTTTATCAACAAGTGCTTCAAGTCATTTTCAGTTTCAGCAAGCAACTTGTGTCATCAGTATATCACAGGTTGTTAATGAGCAGAAAGAAGTAAACTGATTTGTTCAACATCACGTTGTTGGTAAAGAAAGGAGCCTAGATTGAACCCACCTCTCTCTTGTTCCTTTTGGTATTAGATTTACACCATGCAGTCTCTAGTAGTTATGGGCACTGTGAATTGAATGCTGTTATTTTTCACCCTTTTCATGATGTGATAATATTATGAAATATACTGAGGGAAAAAAATCTATGCCTATGACTCTGTTTTGGATTTGAGATATCAGTATTCACACTTTTGAATTGTAATAATGCATCTCTATATAGCAATTATCACTATAGTAATATGCAAATGGGTCTTATCTAAGAGTTTTTTAATGTTTCTATATTTTTGAGTATAGAATTAATGTAAAAGTTGGGAACAAAGAGGAAGGAACATGTGGTCTTGGTGATTGTGTTAGATTGAGTCAGGGGTCCTCAAACTTTTTAAACAGGGGTCCAGTTCACTGTCCCTCAGATCATTGGAAGGCCAGGCTATCAGTAAAAAAACACAACCATGAACAAATTCATTGCGGGTCTGGGATGAGTTGGCTGCTGAACAGGACAGCAATGGTGGCAAAAACACGAAGGCCAGGCTATCAGTAAAAAAACACAACCATGAACAAATTCATTGCGGGTCTGGGATGAGTTGGCTGCTGAACAGGACAGCAATGGTGGCAAAAACACTCGGTGGGGTGGGCTGGATAAATGTCCTTGGTGGACCATATGTGACCCACAGGCTGTAGTTTGAGGACTCCTGTACTGAGTTGACTAGAACAGCAAATTCAGAGACAATCATATGTGTAGAAGAGAGAGCTTTCTATTCAAGATTAATTGTATATTAAGAAAACTTCCCAGCCCAGTCCAGATCAAGTCTATGTTCGATATTAGTGTGGATGTTTGATGCCTGTGTATAAATTCCTTTTCAGACTCACGCAACACATGCAATGATGCCGAAAGCAGGAAGATCGAAGGCTAGTGGATGGAAGGCCAGTCTTGTGGAAGCATCTTAGTGTTGACGAAGCTTTCCATGTGGCTCCTCCAACTGCAGGGATCTAGCTGACATCAGCATAGCTTCAAGCAGCTTGTCAACAAAATGTGAAGCAGAGAGAGGATGTGTCCCATCTGCAGGGAGAAAGATAGGAGTTCCCAGAATCCCTAGGAGAAGGCCCTGCTCACACAGGCGTCATTGGCTATGACCGGATTGACAGGCTAGACTCCACCCCTTTGCTCAAGTTGACAAGAAATTACACAACTGCCACAGTGATAGAACAGAAACTGAAGCTTATATGATACAATTTTGCAAGACCAATATCTTGTTCATCGCAAACACTTTTTTCAACAACACAAAATGTAATGACACATATGGAGTTCTCTAGATGGAATGCCCTTAACCTAAATTAAATACATCCGTGGAAAGAGATGATGGAGAAACTCAATATCAGCATCTAAAATGTGGCCAAAGGCTAGCTGCAGAACAGACTAGCAATTGGTCATATGTAAGTTCAGGATAAAGCTGAAGAAAATGTAAACAAGTCCACATGAGCCAAAATACAACCTTAAGTTTATCCCATCTGAATTCCAAGAACATCTCCAGAACAGATTTGACACATTGAGCACTAATGTCAGAAGACTAGAAACGCTGGGAGAGGACATCAAGAAACTCAGAAACGGAAAAAAAAAAAAAAGAAACTCAGAAATGAAGAAGGTAAAAAGGGTCATTAAGAAGACAGGAAAGAAAAGATCAGCATGGATGTCAGGAAAGACTATGAAGCTTGCTTTTAATTATAGAGTAGCTATGACAAATGGAAAAAATTATGAAGTCGAAGAACTGAATAGAAATTTTCAAAGGGCAGTTCATATATTATAAATGTGTGAAGATCTAGAATTAGAAATAAAAAGGAAGAACATACTCAGCATATATTAAACTGAAAGAACTAAATGAAAATCTCAAGCCTGGGGTGAGGTTGTTACATACTTTTGCTGCAAGTCCTGTCAAAACCTTTGATTTTGCTTTGTAGTTGCCTTTATATTTAACAAGGGGATTGAGGAGATTAAAAATCATCATGTTCACAATCTAGAAGATAATTTTGACACCATTTGCCATGCTGGTTGTAGTAATATTGCCGTGCATGTAAGATTGAAAAGAAAAAAGTATGAATCACAGATTTTCACCCCCTTGAGTTACAGTTGTGATATCAATCACATGACCATGTCCCTATGTTCCTTGGAACTACAAGCTTTGCATTGAAAAGATGAGCTTATGTTTTTAATTGATGTTATTTTTAGTTGCCGAATCATAATTCAGCAAATTGAACAGTGGAATACTTTTTCCTTATTCTTTAGTTTTATTTCAAGGTGAAACTTGGAAGTAAAATGATTTTAAAGAATGAGGGGAGATGTTCTAAAAAAAACATTCCTAAGTGTAAAAGCCAGGTGAATGCATGTCTTGGGGCTTTATTTCTTTTAAATGAGCAATGAGGTTTATCATTTATAGTTCTTCCAAGTGTGACCTATTAGAACTGCCTCCTCCCCAACTAAATCAACCTAGTCAAAACAATGCAGGTTAGAATTTCCTGTATTTGATTTTGAAAGAAAAGCATGCTTTTAAAATATGAAGGCGGGCTGAGCCCCGGTGGCGTAGCGGTTGTGTGCGGGACTGTGGCCCCCTGGGATGGAGGTTCAATTCCGGCTCCCAGGAGCAAAGGCTGGGCCTCCTACTCCCACCACCTGAGGGCAGTGATGTCTAAAAAAAATAAATAAAAAAAAAATGAAGGCCATTTTGTCACTTTATTTTTGCTCTTATTTGTTTGAAATGAACTTGCATATCACAAAAAAACTCATCTCTTCCAATTTTACTCGTCTTCCTTTTATAGCCGATCACACCAATGTTTAAATGTGATGGATTTTTAAGGCTGTGACCTCGCTCTTAAATTTTTTTAAAAATTATAAATTTAAACATTTTTCTTTTGCTTTTATGTATATATTTTCCCTTTTTGTGGAATTTAATATGCACAAATAAAAATATATTTTATGTAGCTGCACAGTCCATGTTATCAAATCAAACCACTAACAGTACCCCCTTAAATTCCCTGTATATGTTATTCTTTTTTTTAACCCCTGCCTCATCCTCCATAATTTCCTGTTCCTTCTTTCTTTTTTTCCAAAATGATTTTATTGGGAATTAATACAGATATCTTATCATTCCATCATACAATCATGTCAAGCAGTCTTGTACGATTGCCGCCACAAACAGTTTCAACACATTCTTTCTTTGGTGATCTTGACATCAGTTCCCTTTTACACACCCGCCACAATCCCGGGGCCCCCCTAGAAGCCCTTATGCTACTTGCTGTCCCTATAGGTTCATCAACCCTGGGTTTCATATACTGGAAAAAAAAAAGACCATAAAACATAAATACAAGAGGGTGACCCCAATGTCATAACACATCTGAGATTAACCCCCATAGGAACAAGCAGAAAACAAAAATATATCGAGAGAAAATGTTGAAAACCAGATCAGGCCTAACATGAATCAGCAGGGGGACCAACTGGTAAGGTTTTTACCGTTCAAGTCAGGTTTAACATTTGGAGCGCCTACAGTCATCTGTCTAATGTATTCTATTTGACAGCCACTTTCCTCTCTCTCACCCCTCTGTTGTGCATAGAGGGATAACATCAAAGTCTGATGTCTGCCTTCACCCACTTCCCTGCTGTCTGTACTCCAGGGAGGAGGTCATATGTAGATCCTTGTAATAAGTTCCCCCTTTCTACTCCACCTTCCCTCCACCATTCTGGTATCACCACTCTCAGCACTGATCCTGGAAGGATCATCTGTCCTGGATTCACCATGTTTTGGGTTCCTATCTGTAACAGTGTACATCCTCTGGCCTAGCTCGATTTGTAAGTTAGAATTGGGATCATGATAGTGGGGAGGAGGAAGCATTTAAGAACTAGAGAAAAGTTGCATATTTCATTGTTGCTGCACTGTATCTTGATGGGCTCATCTCCTCCCCAGGACCCATCTTTAAGGGGCTGTCATTTCACCTACTGATGGGCTTTGAGTCCCCGATTTGTACTCCTCCTCCTTTATAATGATATAATTTTTAGTTCTTGATGCCTTATACCTGATCCCTTCAACACCTCGTGGTCACACAGGCTGGAGAGCTTCTTCCACGTGGGCTTTGTTGCTTTTGAGCTAGATAGATACCAGGTACCATCTGCTTTCTTCACCACTTTTGCTTACGCATACAGTTGTCTTCAGTGATCTCGTTAATACTACTCCTATAAGTATATGCATGTAGCTATATTTCCCCTTCATCATATATACATATATTCACTTATGTACATGCATTTATCTAGACCTCTGTTAATGCCCTTTGTCTCCCAGTTCTTTCCTGCATTCCCTTTTACTTTCCCCTTGTCCCACTATCATGCTCAGCCTCCATTTGAGTTTCAGTAATTTCTGTTACTTTACTCCTCATCAATCCCTATCAGACCTCTCGTATCCACCTTGTCATTGATTTTGGATCACTTATTCTTGGGTTGGTCAACACCACCTCCTTCCTCACACCACCCCATCTCCCATGTCCCCCCAGAACCATCATTTCTGTTGTTTACTCCTCCAGACTGTTCATCTAGCCTGTCTTATCTAGATAGATTTGCACAAAGAACACAAGACATCATAAGATGAAGTGACCAAAGAAAGCAAAATGATGACAACAACAATGAAAAGAGTCAATGTCCAGAGACAATATATAAATAAGTAAAAAATGAAAATAATGATAGCAAAATAAAAACCTGTGAATACTTCAAGGTCTGTTGGTTGATCTCCAGGAGTGTCCCCTGGTTGAGTCCAATGGGGTGCCACACCCTGGCGCCAAACTATATCCTTGGCATTCCCTCAGGGACTCCATACTCTGCTCCTCTTGCTGCTCTGCTGCTCACCCTTAGTGTTTTGCCTTGGTGTGATGGGGTTAGATAGGGTACAATTCTAACCCTGATTCTCCTCTCTCACCATATGACCTTGGGTCAGTGAAGGACACCATGTTTCATAGCGGGCTGGCCATATGGTCCTCTCTGTGCATTGGCTGTTCTGAGTGGGAATATTGAAATTCCTCAGGGCTTGATGGGCCAGGCTGCACTCCACTCTCTTTTTTCCCCCCTTCACTTGCTCTCATGTGCACTGATGAGGCAGGTCCCTCTCCCTGCACTGTAGTCTCAATGCTGACCTCCAAAGCAAACTTTCCTGGGGGCAGGGGCGACTGTCACATAGTTGGGATTGAGGCTGGGCCCTCAGACCCCTCCACTGGCTCCCTGCTCCATGCCATCATGCGGCATTCACATCCGGGACACTGGGTTTGACTTTGGTCCTTCAATCCCTGTGGAGATATAAAGAATATGCTCCCCTTGGTTGGGTTAGTTCCTCCTCCCCCCTCTATACGTTGCCATCTTCTGCTCATACAATTCATCACAATCCATGCATCCATCTATTGTATGTCCAGCACAGTACATTTGTTGCCCTTATCATTCTCAAAACATTTGCTTCTACTTAAGCCCTTGGTATCAGCTCCTCATTTTTCCCCTTCCCACTCCCCATTCTCTGATGAACCTTTGATAATTTATAGTTATTTTGTCATATCTTACACAGTCCAAATTCTTATTCAAAGCAAGTTTAAAAAATCTCTCAGCACATGAAATGTCAATATAGACATGCAAATAAATGCCAAACATAATAAACTATCCACTAAGTATCACAAACAAAGAGAAAATACACATGCTATCTTATAGTCAGTGGTTGGTAGGTAAAGAGAAGGCATAGTTAAGGGTAACAGGACTGCTATTGCAATCTGTCTTGAACTGCATAGAGCCTGGTAAAATCCTTTGAGATTTTTATTTCCCCAAAAAGCAGCATATCAAGCATCAAACCTTTAAAGCTTAGCTGTATATTTTGAAGAAGTTTTCCTTTAAAAAATTTTTGCACACATAGTAAATGTTTGATTAATAGACAAGACAGCTACAACCTCACATTCATCAAATTCTTAAGTAGATTACAGGTGGTATCCTTGCTGAAACCCAAGTGATATTCAATATTAGCAAATTCCTGAGTTCCACTTGCATAAGATTCTGATTCAATGTAGCTTTAAGCCAAGCCAAATGACTACTCCCGACAATTATGAAGGCAAACAGGTATTTTTGATGAAACCACTGAAGAGCGTTCTTAAAGTTTCTTTTAGTTCCAGTTTTACATTGGTAAAGAATGATAACAATGTAAACAAATATTTAGCAAAACCATCAAAATTATCCAGGTCTAGTAAAGTCATTGTATCACAAGTTTTTGGAGTATAAACTTCATCTACCATGTGATTTGCTGTGCAGTTGTTTAATCTAACATGCAAAACTGAAATCACATTTCCCATAGAGACCTGACGGTGTTGCCTATAAATTCCATAATCAGAACTCATTCTTTAAATAATGTACATTCTTCAAGGCACCTGCTCACAAAAAATGAGAGAAATTTTATGATAAGAAGCTCTCAATCCCTAGGTGTGTCATAATATTTTTCTTTTAACAATATTTTTCTTTTAGATATGTGTAAGTAATATCTACATTGTGATCGGCTCTTGTTTTTTGTTACACATTTCTACAAACAAAGAATCTAAAATTAACTTGATGGTGGTGAGAGTTTAAGGTTAAGGTTACTTTCAGGTATCTCCTCTATTCTTTACCTTTGTTCTTTGTTACCAGCAACCAAAGCATTCTCATGAATAGAATTGCTCTAAAACCTTCTCATGATGACAATAGCAGTAAACTGTTCAAAGTCTCAATCTCATTTTTGTACATATTCTAGAAAATAATAAATAATGTACAACAAAAATGCAATGCAAAAGATGCAACATCCTTATTAAAAGCTTCAACAGGAATACACCCAAATAGTCTACATCTCAGCAAACTCTCTACAATATGTATAATAGTTCTTCCTCTCCTTTAATTTTCCTTTCTCAAACATGTATCAAAAACTCTATCTAAGTCTAGCTTTGAAGCTACAAAGGTTATTATAGTTACGTGTGTGCTCGATTTATTTTGGAAGAGAAAAAGGAGATAATACCACTGACATTGCTCAGTGGCTATTGGGTACTCCAGAATAACAGTTAGAGTTTGTCTGGCAGCATTTTCCCTGTTTCTTTTTTCTTTTTTGCCTTCTTCTTCATTACTCCTTCTTGTGAATTCTCCTCCTCTAAACTGATGGTGTACTTGGGTCTTTCATATATTTTCCTGAAGCACAGGATTCTTCTAATACCAACTGATAAATTTGTTTAGCACAGATTACACCTCTTTGAATAGTATGAGAAACAATGAACTATAGGATGATCTAAATTATTTGTGAATATTAATAAAATGACAAATAAATCTTGAGCTTTATTCATATGTCTAGTTTAGAATCGTGGATCAGAAAGTCTGTTGCTAAAATAAGGATAAAAATTAATTTAAAATTCAGCTAGTGAAAGGCATATCAAACAAACAAAAAGAACAAAAAGGAGAAATCCAATATAACCACATAGTTGCAGCCTTTGTGAAACCCTCTGAAAAGGAAATGTGAAAAAAAATCAGACAGGTTTCAGCCGTCTAGGTTCTGGACCTCCCCTGGGGAAAGGAAACTTCTGCTAATTACATTTTGGTGTCTCAGAGGAAGACACAAAGAATTCTTTTAAAAGCCTTGCCTTCCATGCTTCCCTGCAGGATGCCTGTGGACTTACCCATCTCCCTGGCACTCCAAAATTCAGCGGTGAGCTAGCAATCTCCCTTCTCGTCCTTGGACCCTAACAAACACAACAAAGCATACCAGCACTTCCTCCATCATAAGCGGAGAAAGGTTAATATGAATTGAGGCAGAAAGATTCACATACTTTTGGGCCCGGGGGCTAGGAAGGTGCTGATTCACAGGCTGCGCTCCAGCTGAATGGGGGAGAGTTAAAACAGCTGTCCTTGGCTCCCTGTACCCAGGCGGAACTCTTGGGGGTTGAACTGTAGTGGAACTCCTCTGGGGTACCCCAAACAGTGCAGAATTAGTGGGCGTGAGTTAGGGTAGAGAATGAGTACAATAGAGATTATTTCTTAGCAGGCCAAGATTCAAAGTGATTCTATCTACCTCTCAACCCACTCAAAATAGAATCTGGGTCTTTTTCTAGCATACAGCGTCGGTGAAAATAGCTCTGATGGCATTTCAGATAGCAGGCACTATTTAGTTGTTTCTGCCAGTTGATTCCTCATAAGGGTGTATGAGTTGCCGGGCACCCTTGACTGCATTCTGCAATATGTGTGTGTGTATTACTTTGTGCCCAGAAACAAATCTAAAAAACAGAACTTGCACATGGATCAACAGGCCGTGTGTGAACAGAAGGGGCTACTGCATAATTTGCAAGTGAGAAAGATGTGTTTCATGATTGTATCTTCTTACTTTATTTCTTCAATTTGTATGTTGAGCCAATGATCAGAGGATCTGGATTATGTGAAGAAGAATATGGCATCAGGATAGAAGTCTATTAATAACCTGCTCTATGCAGACAACACCTCCTTGCTTACTGAAAGCCATGAGCACTTGCTGGTGAAGATGGAGGATTTCAGTTTTCAGTATGGATTACAGATCAATGTAAATAATACCAAAATCCACATAACTGGACAAATAGGTAACATTATGATAAATGGAGAAAAAAATGAAGCTAAGAGTTGTTTTTCTCCTTTGGAACCGCAATCAATGCTAAATGGAAGCAACTGTCCAGAGAGCAAATGGGTAGGTTTCTGGAGTGGTTTTCCCTGTTTCTTGCTTCTCAATGTCGAAAGAACTAGAAGAAGTACTTTTGTAAATCCAAGTAACTTTTATGAGGTAAAGGGGAGTTTCAGGTAATACAGTCTCAGGTAGTACATGCTATCTCTGGAAATTATGCAAGGCTGTTACGGCGACTGAGCAAGAGTTTGAGACAGAAGATGGTCACTTCAGGATAGTACAAAATGACACATGGAAAGAGTTATGGAGCAAGAGAGTAATTGTCCTTGGTCTCTGCAATATATCTCCTCCTACCCCCACTTGAGGGGCATGGTTGAGGGTATTGGCGGTTCTTAGTGGCTGAGTTCAGGTGCATGTTTGACATAATGTTGCTAGCATCAACTATACATTCTAGGTTCATTTTCACCTGAACCTTGATAACCTTGGTCTGCACATGCCCAGCTTCAGATTGTACCTCAGATGTCTAATGTGTGCCTAATTTTTTTCAAACACATTGTGGCATAGTGAGCTAATTTTAATTTAGGTAGGCATTCAGTGGAAACAATCACCTCTGTATCTAATCTTCCTGTCTAAATGCTGAATTACATTGGGAAAATATGTTGCACAAGTTGTCTTTAGAGTGCTGAAAAACAGAGAAATTACTTTGAAGACTAAGGTGCACATGACCTAAGCTATGGTATTTTCAATAGACTCATATGGATGTAAAAGCTGGGCATTAAATAAGAAAGACTAAACATGAGTTGAAACATTTTAATTATGGTGCTGGTAAAGCATGTTGAAATCATCATGGATTGCCAAAAGAACAAACCAATCTGTCTTGGAAGACATATAGCCAAAATGTTTCTTAAAACAAGGATGGCAAGATTTTATCTCAGTGTTTTGGACGTGTTTTCAGGATAGACCAGTCATTGGGGAAGGACATCATGCTTGGTAAAGTGGAGTGGCATCAAAAAAAAGGGAAGGGGGAAGGTCTTAACAAGATGGATTGCCACAGTAGCTGCAACAATGGACTTAAACATAAGGACAATTGAGAGGATGACATACAATCAGGTAGTTTTTCCCTCTTGTATAGGGGATTGCTTTGAGTTGGAACTGAGTAAACTATGTATACTCTTGGCATGGATAAACTATATATGCTTTTCTCTGTTTTGAGATTGTTTGTCAAAAGGAACAAATTTTTAACTGTAACTTGTTGCTGTATTTTGTGTGGGTCTGGGTTGACTAGAGAAATTCATAGGCACTCATATGTGCATTAGAAAGAGCTGTAGGAGGAGGGGCAAGCTGGTAACCCATAGGTAGCTCATGCCTGGAGCTCCATGGGGATGGGGGCTGAGTAGGGGTGTAGAGGCTGCTGGTCAATCCCCACGATAGCCCAGAGCACTTCTCTGAACCAGAAGATGACACCAACCCCACCACCTGCACTCCTTGTGGACTCCCAAGGTTTCAAGCTCACCAGCTGCCTCTTTTGTGGTGTTCCAGGGGCCTGCCATGGCCCCCAAATGTCAGTCAGGCATTGGGAAGATGTTAACACCTCACCTCCGCATTACCTCACAGACCCACCAGCCAGGTCCTCCCACAGGTTCCTGCCCTGCAGCAATGCTTCTGGCCTGCCAGGCATCTGGCACAAGTGTGGCAGAAGCTCGTGTAGCTGCCATTTGGGGACCCAAGTCTATGGAGTTCTCCCACTGCATTCTCCCTTTTCCCATCTCCCTGGGCAACATTCACTCCCCACCCCCATGCTTAGAGCAGTGAATCTGTGCACTAACAGAAGCAGCTGGGCCCTCCTTACCATCTGCCCTCCTGTCAGAAGTGCCCTTAGTCAGGAACAGATAACCAAATCCCCACCCCATTCCTGAACTATGTTCCCCTGTGCCTGGTCAACACTTTCCATCAGACCACAGTATGGACAGCTGCAAACAATCCCTACAGAGTCCTGAAGGTAGCTGGAGCACAAAGCATAAGATAAGGTGAGAGGACAATCCCATCAGATCAAAGGTGGAGCACAATCCCTCAAGACTGTTGGCTATAGGCAACCTGCAGAAACACCAACACCAGCCTCCTAAAAAGAACCCAGGGCTTAGTAACTCCTGTGAAAATGGCACCTAGTTCCAATTAATCAACAGAAAAGCAGCAAGCTTCTTCCAGAGCTTCAACAAGAAAAGAGAAACAAAATCCAATGTCAGAAAGTGACCTCGACCTAATAGGAGTCATAGAAAAGACAGACATTGACCTCCTAGAGAAAGAAACATTCAGAATGCTGCTTATAGTCATACAGGATATGAGGAAAGCAATACAGAAAAAGGAAAGAGTGACAGAGGAGATAAATGCCATGCACCGAAGAGCAATACAAGAGTGATGGGGAAAAATAATAAAAATTACTAGCAAATTCACAGATTTCACCCATCAACTGGAGTAGGCAGAAAACTACAGCAGTGACCTAGAGTACTGCCAAGCAGAAATGAATAAATGTGAAAAAAAAGTCCATGAAAGGAGCTGAAGAAAATCTCAAAGCTATTATTGATGCTAGGAAAAGGAACAACAGAATAATTGGATTGGGAGAGGAAAACAGAAAAACATCAACATCAAAAATAGTGATGGAATTCTTGGAGGGAAACTTTCCCAGCTTAATGACTGAAAATCAGGTAACCATCAAGGAGACCAAAAGAACACCAGCTAGACTGAATCTCAAGAAGAAGTCACCAAGACATAATTGTTAATCATTCAGCTTTAAGGAAAAGGAGAAAATCATGATAGCAGCTAGTGAAAAATAAACTGTCAGGTATAAAGGTATGTAGATAAGAAGATACTGTGACTTATCAGCAGACAGTATGAAAAGAGAGGAGAGAGTGGAGCAACATATTCTGAAAATTGAAGGAAAATAACGCAAATCCAAGAATACTCTGTCCAGCCAAATTATCTATCAAGGTTGATGAAGAAGTGAGAGTCTTCCCAGACAAGGAAAATCTCAAAGAATACATTAAAAGAGACCTTTCACTACAAAATATCCTTGCTGATCCAGTATGGGCAGAAGAACAACACTCAACAACTTCAAATAAGAGACCGCCACAAAAGCAACTCCATCTAGACCTTCAAAGGAAAATCAGTCCCCAAGATAACATTAGCTCAACGATGGAAAGAAGGCAAGAATGAAGCACACACACACACACATCCCATGGATAAGAAATGGAGATAGGAAAACACCCAACCCGAGAGGTATAAAATGACATCAGAGTCCAAAGAGAAGTAATGACCCTGAATATCAGTGGAATGAACTCAGAGCTTAAGAGATTGAAGCTAGCAGACTAGTTTAGAAAACACAACTCCTCTATCTGCTGCCTACAGTAGACACATCTGAATATTACAGACAAAAATAGACTGAGAGTCAAAGAATGGAGAAAGACATACCAAGCAAGTAGCAATTAAAAAAAGTAGGGGCTGCGATCTTAATCTCAGATAAAATTTATCTCAAAGTGCAAAACATAAAAAGAGATAAGGAGGGACTCTATATAGTGTTCAAGGGAATGGTAGACCAAGAATTATTAGACACCTTTAACATATATTCTCCAAATAGGCAACCAGCAGAATACAACAATCAAATGTTCCCAAAGATGTAAAAAGAAATCACTGGTTCAACAATTATAGTAGGTGACTTCGATACACAGCTTTCTAAGAAAGAAAAATCACTGGGAAGGAAACTCAACAAGGTGACAGCTCTAAATAATATAATTAGACAATTTGACCTGATAGATAGATATTTACAGGATTTTCACATTCTTTCAATGACCACATGGAAGATACTTGAAGATAGATCACATGCTGCAGCAAAAGTCAAATCTGCAAGAATTCAAGAACATTGATGTTATAAAGAACTCTCTCTGACCACTGTTAATTTCCATGAAACTGGAAATCAACAAAATAAAGATGAGGACAACGAGAGCAAACAATTGGATGATGAATAACTCTGTTAAAAAAGGAGTGTGTGTTTGTACTGGCTGAGCACTGGTGGCGTAGTGGTTGAGTGCAGGACTGAGGCACAGTGTTGGCGGTTAATATCCAGCAGCAGCTCTCCTACTCCCACCAGAGGGCAGTGATACCCACAAAAACAAAACGAAAAAAAGGAGTGTGTACTGGCCCAGATAGACGAAGTTAGGAAATTTCTAGAAACCAATGAGAATGACAACACAATGTACCAAAATTTATGAGACACAGCAAAGGCAGTTATCAGAGGAAGTTCCATAGTAATACATGCCTACATGAAAAACAAAGAAAACCCAGGGATAAGGGAACAAGTGATTAAAAATTCACTGACAAGGTGGGTGTGAGAGGTCTGATAGGGACTGATCAGGAGTAATGTAACATAGAGAAATTACTGAAACCCAAATGAAGGCTGGCATAATAGTTGGACAAGAGAAAAGTAAAAGTAAATACAGGAAAGAACTGGGTGGTAAAGGGTATGTATAGAGGTCTAAATACAAGCATATACATGGGTGAATATATTTATATATGATGATGAGGAAATAGATCCAAGAGCACATACTTATCAGGTTAGTATTAAGACAACAGATGGGCATTGTACCTTCACTCAAGTACTTCCTCAATGCAAGAACACTTTGTTCTATTAAATTGGCATTCCACCTTCCAGACATAATTACTAAAGACAAAGTATGCATAAGCAAAAGTGGTGAAGAAAGCTGCTGGTGCCAGACTATGAAAAGATACAGTGTCTGAGGTCTTAAAGGCTTGAATGTAAACAAGCGGCTATCTATCTCAGAAGCAACCAATCCCACATGGAAGAAGCACACCAACCTGTGTGACCACAAGGTGTTGAAGGGATCAGGCATCAAATAACTAAAAATTATATCATTGTAAACGAGGGGGAGTACAGATTGGGGACCCAAAGCCCACCAATATTAAAAGCCACTTCCCTTTAGAGAAGGATTCTAGGGAGGAGATGTCCAGTCAGGGTACAGTATGGCAACAATGAAATATGCAACTTTCCTCTAGTTTTTAAATGCTTCCTCCCACCTACTATAATGATCCCAATTCTACCTTACAAATTGACCTAGAACAGGAGATGTACACTGGAGCTAGAAAGATGGGAAATCAGGACAGATGATCCCTTCAGGACCAGTGGTGAGAGTGATGATGCTGGGAGGGTGAAGGGAAGGTGAAATATCAAAGGGGGACCAATTGCAGGAATCTACATATTATCTCCTCTCTGGGGTACAGACAACAGGGAAGTAGGTGAAGGGACACATCGGACTGTGTGCGATGTGACAGTATCATGATAATTTGTGGATTATTAAGAGTTACTAAGGGAGAGGTAGTGAGGAGGAAGGGAAATATGGGGAGCTGATACCAAGGGCCTAAGTAGAAGGAGGATGTTTCGAGAATGATGATGGCAACAAATGTACAAGTGTGGTTACAGTGGTTGTATTTATTGATTATGATGGGAGTTGTATGAGCCTGCCCCCCCCCAATTTTTTTTTAATGAAGGAAGACCTGTCATTGATATGCTGGTACAAAATTTACAGCAACTAGAGCAGAGTCAGCAGGAAAATCTTACTAATAGCAAAAGGAAAGACATAATGAAAATCAGGGCTGAGACTCAGGAGAAGGAAAATGAGAAAACTATTGAAAAATGCTGCTAAATTTGGGTTCTTTGAAAGTATAAGCCAGATCGCCAAATTGCGGACCAACCTAATCAAAGAAAGGAAGGAACGAATTTCAATAGCAAGAATGAGGGAGGAAAGAGAGGACTTTACAACAGATCCTAATGAAATAACAAAGATAATTACACAGTAATACAGAGGACTATATGCCAATGAATTCAGCATCTTGAAAGACATGGACAAATTCTTGGAAAAACAATCCCTCCCTAAATGATCTCTGATAGATGTCCAGAATCTCAACAGACTTATAGCAGTGGAAGAATTAGACAAGGTTATCCTGGGATTACCAACAAAAATATCTCCTGGACCAGATGACTTCACAGGATAATTCTACCAAGCATTCAGGGAAGAACTGACACTAATCCTACACAAACTCTTCCAGAACATAGAAAGAAATGGAAAACTTTGGAACTCTTTCTTTGAAGCTAATATAACACTTATACCTAAACTGAGCCAGGATCCCATAAGAATTGAGAACTGCAGACCAATTTCCCTAATGAATGTTGATGCAAAATTCCTTCACAGAATACTGGCTAGTAGGATACACAATTATATAAAACAAATAATTTATCATGACCAATTGGGATGCAGGGATGGTTCAACATACAAAAGGCCATTAGTATTATTGGCCACGTTGAAAGGAAAAAAATATTAGAACATGATAATATTGATAGATGCAGAACAAGCATTTGACAACATCCAAACAAACGTTCCTGTTTAAGACATTCAAGGTGTTAGGAATGCAAAGAAAATTTCTCAATATAATTAGGAATGTATACTTTTCATATAAGGATATATGAAAAACCCAGAGCCAATGTGGTAGTCAGTGGAGAAAGGATGAAAACAATCCCTCTGAAACAGGGGACCAGACAAGGATGTTCCTTTTCCCCATGCCTATTTAACATCATAGGGGAGATCCTAGCTAAGGTTATAAGGCAATGAAAAATCATCAAAGGTATTTGTCTGGGGAAGGAAGAGGTGAAAATATTATTATTAGCATATGATGTGATTTTATATTTGCAAAATCTGACAAATTCCACAAGGAGAGTACTGGAAGCAATAGAGGAATATGGCAGAGTGGGAGGATACAAGATCAACAAACAGAAATATATTGGACTACTATACACATCAGACAAAACTGCAGAAGCTGAGATAAAAAAGGTAACGCCCTCCACAATAGCCAAGCACAAATGAAAATATCTAGGGTTATACCTGATTAAAAAACAACAACAACAAAAAAGGTAAACTACAGAACACTATTACAAGAAAACAAGATTTTCCTCAATAAATGGAAGGATATCCCATGCTTCTGGATCAGGAGACTCAATATAATACAGATATCAGTTCTGCCCAAGGTACTATATAAGTTCATTACTTTCTCGGTATGAATATCATCAACTTTATTCAAGGAACTGTAAAAACTGATGATCAGTTTCATATGGAGAGGAAAGAAAATCAGAATTAGTAGAGAACTCCTCAAGAAGAAGGACACAGTGGGAGGATTACTTTAGCACCTATTATACAGCACAGTTTTCAAGAGTGTAGTATTGGTATAATGATAGATACTCCGACCAATGGAAAAGTATTGAAAACCCAGAAATAAAATGATCAGTATACAGACATCTGATCTTTGGAAAGGACCCCCAAAAGATCAAATAGGAAGCTGATGTCCTTTTCAACAAGTGGTGCTGGGAAAAATGGATACATACCTGCATACAGATGAAGCAAGACCCTTACCTTACTCCATGCACAAAAATAAAATGAAGATTGGTCACAGACCTAGAGGTAACCTCCTAATCTATTCAGGCCATCAATGAGAGAACTGAGACAAACCTGAGAATTTTCACTCAGGAAATACACAGGATATTAGAATTAGGGAAGGACCCAAACACAGAGAAGGCACAAATTGGCAAATGGGATGTACTAAAGATAAAACACTTTTGTACAGAAAAAATCCACCCAGGGAGTCGTAAGAGAGACCACAGACTGGGAAAATATCTTCAGCAACGACACATCAGACAAAGGTTTTATTGCTAAAATCTCAATGCTCTGCTAACTTACAACAACAACAACACCAACAAACCCTAACTGCCCACTGAGGAGGTGGGCAAAGAATCTGAACAGAATTTTCTTAAGAGGAGATATCCAAATGTCCAATTAATGTATGACAAAAAAATTTCCAGATTCCTGCCCATAGGACAAATCCAAAGTAAAACAGGTAGGGGATATCACTTGACACCCTCAAAGATAGCACACTTCTAAAAAGAAAAAAAAATCAGAAAGTAGCAAGTGTTGGAGAGGCTGTGGAGAGATAGGAACTTTTATTCAATGCTAGTGGACTTGTAGGAATGTACAGCCATTATGGAAATCAATTTGGGGATATCTAAAATAGATGAAAATTGAACTACCTTATGACCCAGCAATCCCCCTAAAGGACATATTCTCAGAAGAGGCAAGAAACAAACCACCACCAGACATCTGTGTTCCAGTGTTCATCGTGGCACAGTTCACAATTGCAAGGAATTGGAAACAACCCAAATTTCCATCAATGGATGAATGGATTAAAAAAACTGCAGTGCATAGTGCATACATACAATGAAGTACTACACTCACTAAAAAGCAGTGAGTAACACATGAAACACACAGCCACATGGGAAGAACTGGAGGAAATCATGCTAAGCAAAAAGTCAAGCACAAAAGGACAAGTACAACATGAGTACTCTGAGGTAAGCAAAAAAAAAAAAAATGCTGAAAGGGACATATGGGAAAAGCTACTAAATACATACATGTCCAGGGTGAATTCAAGGTACTACTGCAGATGCTAAAGCTAACCTAGGGATACATATAACAGCCAAATAATGATGAGGGAGACTTGAGAGAGAGAGAGAGAGAGAGAGGGAGAGAGAGAGAGAGAGAGAGAGAGAGAAACAGGTTACTAACCCTCCCAAGGGAAGGTATCAGAAGTGGCCAGTTTCTGATACACACAAGGGTTCAATAGGCAGTTATACAGCGAAAATTATTATTTATTATAATAAAGAAATAGAGAGCATGAGAGAGAGAGAGGAACAAGAGTCAGACATATATCACATCATGGTACATGCTCACCACTGTCATGCTTGATGGTCCACGTGGAGAGAGTGGAGGAAGGGATTACATGATGAGGGAGAGCGTCCAGCACTCAGGGGCAGGAGAGAGGCAGGAGAAAGAGAGAGTCTCTATCCTATGTCCCATCCCTATATACTCTCTGGAGCCATGCCAGGCCCCCAATTACAGGCAAGGACACACGTCACAGGAAGGGATTGTGCCATATGCACATGTTATAGGAAAGGGGGATATCAGGGTCCCATGTGACAAGATTAGACCCTAGACTCCTGGATGTGGCTAAACAGATTAGGCTGGAGATCATTAATATCAGCATGAGAATCCTCCCACTGGCTTCAAAGGAAGGGAACCATCATCAGCAGGGGAGTTAACTCTGTTGTGAGAAAACGCAAAGGCCTCAGATAACTGGGAACCACAGGGAGAACAGCTAACTTAACTTCCATATCAAATGCTGGTAAACAGCTTGCTCAATATTTTGGAGTATAATAATTGTGGAAAAATTCTGTCTTCATCCCACAGGAAGGGTGTTGTTTATATCTCCACAGGAGAGGGAGAGAGGGACCAGAATTCAACCCAGTGTGCCAAGCCGTGAATGCAACCTACAGGCATGAACTAGGGAACCAATGGAGAGGTTAGTGGGGCTGGCTCTCAATTCCAACTATGTCAGCACCCTCCTACCCCCAGAAAAATGCACTTCAGAAGACAGCACTGAAGCTGCAGCTCAGGAAGTGGTGTGCATCTGAACAGGAGCAAATGAAGAGGGAAGGAGAGAGTGGAACACAACCCGGTCCCCCAAACCCCGAGGACAATATTCTAGCTCAGAGCAGCCGATGCACAGAGAGGATCACAGGGCCGGCCCCATCATGATACAGGATGATGTGTCCCTTCCTGACACATAGTGCTAAGGAGGACAACACTGGGCCCACAGTGTGGGGAATGTGCTCTGTCTGACCCCACTGCACTGGGCTGACCACTGCAAGGGAACAGCAGAACAGCAAGGGAACAAAGCAAGGCAACAAAGTCCTTGAGCAATGCCACCAGTGGACTCGGGGGCCTGGACTTGAAACCCCAGCAGACTGGACGAGCAAACACTCATAAAGGTCAATAGACAGACCTGTAACCACTTGAGGGCTTTTCAGTTTTTGCTGTTGGTTTTTTCAGTTTTTTTTTCTCTTTACTTAATTTTTTTGCCTTGTATTAGCTGTTATTGATCTATTTTTTTGCCTCCTCTTTTGGTTACATTTTACTCTGCTTTGTTTTTGCATGGATTTTCTGTATCTGTCTATCTAGATTAGATAAGCGGGATGAACAATCTGGAGGAGAGAACAATGGTTCCAGGGTGACATGGGAGAGGGAGAGATGAAGGGAATGCCAACAATATCCAGGGACAAGGGAAAAATACGTGATCTAAAATTTATATGAGGAAGGTATGGGAAGCTTGGGTGGGGGTGGGGGCCCTCAATCAAAGGCAATGTAGTTGAGAGGAATTACCAAAGCCCAGACGAAGGCTGAACATGATAGTGGATGGGGGAAAGTAAAAGGAAATAGAGGAAAGAACTGGAAGGCATAGGGCATTATAGAGATCTTAATACAGACATGTATATATGTAAATACATTTATATACAATGACAGAAATAGAGCTATGTAGATAAATTTATTTATAAAGTATTTTGGTAGCAGATACCATAATTGGGCCTCCACTTAAGTACTCCCTCAACACAAGAACAATTTGTTCTACTAACATAGCACTCTATGATGTTCATCTTCCCTGAC